>VZRZ01002180.1:895052-914969 GCA_013398175.1 Climacteris rufus | reverse complement strand
TGTTGTTTTTTTTTTTTTTTTTTTTTTTTTTTTTTTTTCCCACGGCAGTCTGGCAAGGATCTAATTTGAAGCAGCTTCGGGCTATTTTTGCTCTGAATAATGTCATTTAGACCCCCTTGTCTCATTAAGTGTAGCGCCCAGCTGTGTTGCTCGCCCGTGAGCATCAACAGCCGCGGGTGAGGGACGGCCGGATGGCTCCGCAGGTAGAACGGCTGCAATTACGGGATCCTCAGAGCGACAAGTGCGTTCATCTAATTGGCCTGTGGATGAAACGCACCAGGCAAGGGAGTCACCTTTACTTTTATTCTGCAAGAGTAATTGAGTGGTTCACAGCTCTGACTGGTTTTCAGCAACACGACTTAGTGACATGAATGTGCTTAAATTCTTTCCAGAGTCACACAGACCGCTCCAGGTTTTGAGTCTTCACACCATGAACAGAACAGCTTCTTTGTTCTTTCTTGCCTTTTGTGGTTTTGCTTCTAGGTCCATGAACACTGCTTACCATCATCTGTAGGTACATCTTCGTATTTCTTCACTTATCCTTCAGACTTATGTGGGGCAAAGGTTACAAAAGTTCTTGGCATCTGCCATATCATGTAGGAGGGAAGCAGCATCAGCAGAGAGCCTCTTGTGTAATCTACTGATATTTTTGGAGATATGTTTGGGTAATAAAATGTTCGCTTTGTCTGCTGATCAGACTGCCTTCTATACAGTAAAAATTGTGTGTTATAAAAAAAGGTCTTTGATGAACTTCATAAAATGAAACCTTACAAAGGCATGAGAATAATTTACAAAGCCCAGATTTATATGACTTAGAAGGAGAGGTTCTGGAACAAATAGAAAGCAAATACAAATCTTTCATTAACATAGGATTTTCAGAGGAGAGTGATTCATCCATCAGCTGAGGGCAGGGGAAGGTTAACAAAAACGTGTCGAAAAAATGATGAGCTAGAGCAGAACGTGTTTCAGATCCTGAATCACCTCTGCATAAACCATGTTGATAGCTACTCTGTTTCTTGATGATTGCTCCAAATTCAGCAATCACTTGTCTGGAAATGATCTTGAATGGTCCTAAAATAGCTTGATACTGGAGATGACAATTTTTCCAGTCATTTCCCTAAAATGTTGGCAGAATTACTGGCTATCAGGAAAAATGTTCTATCCTCATCTCCATGGGAAGATGATATTTGTCTGCTACAATACAGTACTTTTGAAAACAACATCCTCTCAATTTCTGTGGTTTTCAGTGTGTCCTAGATACCTTTGAAGATAACCCCATTTATGGCTGACAACTCCAGAGGCAGGAAGGTCTCCCCTAACCTGATAGCTGGGCCATTCAAAAAGATGAACAGGGATCTCACAGGTGCTTTGCTAACAGAGCAGATTTTTCCAGGTAGTGGGGTAAACCAGCAAGTTTAGGGTAACTTTAGGTTCTCTAAAAACTGTCTAAACCTGCGTCAGGCTGGTTTTTATACCCTGATCTCCTGACAACCTCTTTCCCCTGCTGCCACATACATCTGTGCGGAATAAACCCAGTGTTTTTCCCACTCTTATCAGAGTCATACTGATACAGCAAAAGCCAAGAATCTGGAAAAACTTGATTTCCACTAAAATCAGCCCACAGCAATGCATTTCCGTACTGGATACAGAGGAATCTCTTCAGCATCTTTAGGAGTGCAACATCTGAAATGTGAAAATCCTGATCATCTTGTACAATTAGTTGCTCCAGATGCACCAGTCATCCTGCAGTGTGTGCTCTGAAAACAGAGAGTCCATATGTGGATTGTCCCAAACTTTTGAAAACCTAATAAACCACAGCTCAATGAAGCAATAGACTCTGCTGCTGCTTGAGCACATCCCACACTGTTGTTTCTGTGGAGGCACTTGCAGATGTTTGGCATAGAAGTCAAACATACATGACTAACATGCTGCGCTTCAGCACAGAAGCACAGAATATCCTGAGTTGGAAGGGACCTACAAGGATCAAGTCCAGCTCCTGACATTGCAGAGGGCACTGCAAGAGTCACAACAGGTGCCTGAGAGTGTTGCCCAAACACTTCTAAAACTCTGTCAGGCTTGGTGTGTGACCCCTTCCCTGGGGAGACTGTTCCAGTGCCCAACCTCTGGATAAAGACCCTTTTCCTAATATCCAACCTAAACCTCCCCTGACACTGTTTCATGCCATTTCCTTGGGTCCTGTCACTGGTCACCACAGAGATCGGTGCCTGACCCTGTACTTCCCCTCGTGAGGAAGTTGAGACCACAATGACGGCTCCCCTCAGTCTCCTCGAGGCTGAACAACCAAGTGACATCAACTGCTCCTCAAATGGCTTCCCATCAAGGCCCTTCACCATCTTCACGGACTTCCTTTGGATGCTCTGTGGTAGCTTAATATCCTTCTTATACTGTGGCACCCAAAACTGCCCCAGCACTCAAGGTGAGGCCGCTCCAGTGCAGAGCAGAGCGGGACAATCCCCTCCCTTGCCTGGCTGGTGATGCTGTGCCTGATGCCCCTCAGGACATGGTTGGCCCTCCTGGCTTCCTAGTGCACTGTTGACTCAGATTCAACTTGGCATTGACCAGGACCCCCAGGTCCCTTTCCATGGCACTGCTCTCCAGCATCTCATTCCCCAGTCTATATGTACATCCAGGGTTGCCCTGTCTCAGGCGCAGAATCCAGCACTTGTCTTTCTTAAACATGTGATTGGTGATTGCCCAGCCCTCTAATTTGTCAAGGTTTCTCTGCAGGGCCTCTATGCCTTTGATGGAGTTAACAGCTCCCCAGTTTCATATTATCAGCAAATTTAGTTTACCTTTCAGTCTTGTATTCAAGTTGTTTATGAAGATAGTGAAGAGAGCCTTATGGAACCCCACTACTGACTGGTCACCAGCCAGAATATGTACTGTCACCTAAAACCACACAGTGGAAGGAGAGAAAGAATTCATCCCAGGGAACAGCTTCTTAGTAGCTTTCTCCAGTGTTATAAAAAAACACTTCCCTTTGGAGATGTTGGTCTGCAGAGCCCCATGTTTCTTCAGGCTGTCCTCAGAGGTTTTCCCTCTGGCCTGCTCCTGGTTGCCAACATGCACCTCCTGGGAAGAGAGAACCTTATACATATTAGCAAGTGATAAAAACTAATTGACTTTAATCGCTGCACCTGAACTGTCACAAGTTATCCTATCTGTCTGGTTTGATAATTGGCAGTCCCATATGAAGAAACTCATGTGAGGATAGAGTCCTGTTATGGCAGATCTGACTTACAGGGCTGGGCTGGGTTGCACAAGCTCCCACTTCACCAGGGAGGCCAAGGGAAACTGCCAGCAGCTCACCCCACTGCTCTGCTCAGCTGACTGACAAGGGAGAAGGGTGATGAGAAATGAAAATTAAAGGTGAGGGGGTAACTGGTGTTTCAACAGTGAAAGCTTTCCTCTGGTATTTGCTGCATAAAGCTGCACATAAATGGTCAACTTGCCCATGGTAACTGCTGTTCAGGTTCTCTTAGCACAGAGTCCAATCTGAGGAAACTACCAAAACAACGGAGGTCAGCAGGAAGGAAATACACCAACTCATTAATCAGGCATCCAGGAAAATTTTAACAATCATTTTATATTGATGGAGTAGATAATGTTTAGCACCACTGAGACGTGCATAGGGTACCCAGTGGTGGTTGCAAAAGGATAAGGGGTAGACTGAGAGGGGAAGATCATCAAGTTTCTCCATTAAGACTGTTTTCTCAGCATTTTTCTGTCATCTTCCATTCCTTTTCTGTTCTCTGTTTTGTGCTTTGGAATCCTTTCCTCCATTTCTTCATCAGCTAATGTGTGGCCAGGATGTACACAACCAGTCTTCTGCATATTGATATTTCCTCTCACTAGAGTTTTTGTGGAGGTGGAAGCCACAACCTCCCCCATTTGTGTTGGACCTATGATCAAAAACCTGTAGGAAAGGTGTATCTGCTTGATGATTCAGGATGAAGACTGTCCAAAGATGATCTCATAGAAACAGGTTATTAATTCAGCATGTACCTTTGCGGGTTGTTTTTACTTAGACTGTGTTATCCGGTATCTGTCTGAGAAGAATTTGGTTTGAAATAATGACAGGAAAACAAGTGGCTGTCTGTTGTGATGGTACTCCAGAGCAAATCTCCAGTGAGGAGCACTGGCAAGCAGCACAATCAGCACTGCAAGAGATGCATTTCAGTGCATTTGATGTGTAAAACAGGAGCACTACTTGTGGCTTCAATCCTGTTCTTAATACCCATGCACCAGTATGAAGTCAGCAGCTAAATAAACAGATGTATCTAAAATCGGAAGGGGTATGTGAAGTGATGTCAACATGTTCTAACTTTTTGAGATATTTCTGTAGCATGTTAATTGTTCTCATAACACTTCAAACTGGCTTGAAAACTGAAAGCATTAATGAATTTGCAGGTCAAATTAGGGGAGTGCAGAGCTTTTTTTTTCCCCTTTTGGTACTTCCATCTGCAAAAAGAAGTATCTTTACTTACAATGTCATGTTAGCCAGATGGGAAGGAGACTGTCAAGAAATATGCTGATGAACTAATAGACTGATGAACACTAAGGGGCTGTTTTAATATTAATTTTAGATTACCACTGAGGAAAAGAATCTGTGCTGTCCTCTTTCTTGACCATTGTGGCAGGAATGGGGTACATGAGAAATTGGTCAAGGATGCATTTGAGAGGCTGGATGGACACAATTGTGGCTGATGGCATCTGGAACAGGGTTGTTTAATTCTAAATTACAGCTGTGCTATTTTTATTAAGCAATGACTTTCATCCATGGTTTTATAAGTCCCTGCATTGTAAGTTCTATTACTTGCATCCTCACCTAACCTTGGCCTATAGATATTTTTCTTTTTATAAGATAAACACAAATTATAGCTTTTCATTATACCGTACATATGGACTACGTACACTGACCAAGTTATTCTGCTACTGATGTCAGCACTGGAGCCTTTAGGCACAGTTTATGGTTCTTTATTTATGGTCTTTCTTACTCTTTCTGTGTGAGCTGGCCTTGCTACTGCTTGCATCTCAAACCATTCCCAGTCTATTGCAGAGGTGGTCTTAGGAATCACCCTAGTCATGGCATTCACTTTTGCAACGTAAATGCGCGTGGTGTTGTTATATTATTATTATTTTAGACTTTCCCCATTTGGTGGTGTTGCCTGGGAGCCTTCTCAGCTGTCTGCAGAGGAGTGCTGAGGCTTGGCAGCTGATACTGCAGGCAGTGACTGCATGGTGCAGGGAAATGAGCAGGAGCAAAGGGGCCATGGCTACTCTCGGTCTTGTGTGTTCTCTTTCAGACCAAAACTAATTTTGTTTCACAACCATTGGGCCTTTTAACTCCAAAACAGTCCATGTGAAACTATTGCAGTAATTCTATTAGCAAAAGAGGGCATTAAATTATGTCTCTGATGACACTGGAAGCTTCTATTTTCACTTTTTAGCAGTTTCAGCCTACTTAGTGTTTTTCTTTACACTTGCATGTTTATCTTGTTGATTTTCTAAACATGGAGTTAAAACACTGAAGTGTCAGTACAAACTTTCTGTGTTCATGATGCTACTGATTTTTGCACTGAATATTTATTTCCATGAAATATACAACTTTTTATTAATATGGCTAATGTCTGAAGAAGTCTGTGGTTTTTCAGATGTATGTGGAATCAAAAGGTTTCATTTACCTCTGCTGTATTGCTTCTAAACTTAGTGAATTTACATTAGGGTTAAATTTGAGCAAATCTTCCCAGGCAGCCGTCAATCTGCTCTAGTCTTTAACCTCACTGTTACAAAAACTCTAAAATAGGTTTTGGAGACCTGTTTGGTTAAGAGAGAGAGGTTTCTTCTTTATTCACAAATACCGAATACATAAAAGACTGCCTGAGCTGCAAAAGTGTCTTGTAATGCTGATATTTAAGCACAAGCAATTGCCAGATGGGTGGCAGAAGAAGAAAGATCTGTAAGGAAATGAAAAGCCCAAAATGTATCCCATGCAGCAGGGCATGGTGCAGGGAGCCCATAACTAGCATTAGCAAAAGCTATGGGAGTCTAGAACAGAAAAAAAAACCAAACAGATTTCATTCATAGTTTTTGTACAGACACTCTTTACTGGAAATTGTCTTGTTTACCAGACCGTGGGACATACCTTCTCTTTCATTCAAAGCACTTTTTTATGTGCCACTGTTGTGTTATCAAGCAGTGGGAGAGGGTGATAAACTGTGGCCTCAGGCAAAACTCAAAGGAGAAGGAGGAAGACATTAAAAGAAAATTTAGGAAGAAAACCAGACTAATTTTCTTGATTTGATCTATTATACTAACGCTTAATCTTTCAAAGAAGTTGCATTAGCATAGTCATCTTTAAATGCCCTGGGCAGAAAGCTCAGGGGAGCACTGTAGGGAATTGGCCAATTCCGGTAAAAGGGAGAAATAAATTGCTTAATAAGCAATTCTCCATTTGTAATCCTTATTACACTTCACCCTAATCACTGAGCATTAACAGCAGTAGCTGTGATAGCAGAAGTCATACATTTTTTTCAGGTCAGACAGTTATCCCTCTTCTTCTGAGAGCTTAATTTTCCAATACTATTTTGGAAATTTGGGGACCTTTATTTAGCAGTGTAAATTTTAGTTTCCAGAAGCACAGAAGCATATTTTGTAATAAACTTGCTAAAGGCAAATTGCTGGTATTCCATATCAATGAGATGCATAGTCAAGTAGTTTAAGATTTTTTAGAAATTTAAAGTACCGGATAAGCTCTGGTATTTGTTTAAGTATTTTGCTAAATAAGACTGTATTTAAGACTGCTTTTTTCCAGTGGAGTTTGTACTCTTCAGTCAATGTGAAAGGTTTGTCAACGGAGTGTTTAACCTGATAAGCAAACAAATGTCTAAATAAGCTCTTACTAAGAGGTTGTTGTTTTCTTGTGGTTCTCGGGAAACAACATGCATGAAAGGTGATACAATTTGACCTCTAGACATGCTGTGAAGATTGGTAAACAATGCAGGGCATCACTAACAGACTGAGGAAAGCTCTTCCAACAGATACAGGTTTGTTGCAGCAATACTAGGTTTAGATTAAACAGTGGATTTGGGGCTTTCTACTATTTGACCTAATTAATATTGTCTTTTTAGTAAAAAGTAGTATTTTCTCTATCTGACATTTTTGGTATTTGTGACCTGCATTTGGAAGTGAGCCTTGAGCCTCACCCCAGGTGTCCCACTGGAGAAGTGGAGATCTGGCCCTTCAGTTAATCTCAGGGATGTCCTGCACAATGCTTGAGGTAACTTCTATCCCTCAAAACAGCTCCCAGACCTGAGGCACTTCTGTACTGTAGCCTGGTGGTTACCCTTGCCAGGCACATAGGAGACAGCGGTTACCTTCCTTCTGCCACCAATGCACCCATGTCTGCCTTCCTTTGGGAGGCTTTTCCCGTGTTTTTCTTTTGTGTTCTCTGTTGGGAATGTTTGCTTCTACAGCACCATCAGTGTTGTTTTCCAGATGACATATTTAACTGAGGTTTTGTAAGTTCTGCACAGTTGTCATCCATCTTTTCCAATGCATCATACTAGGAATTAGCCTCTTGATGCTTTCAAATGGAACCTGGGTTGATTCTGAGGGTTCTTCCTTAGATCCATAATAAGGTCTCAAAAATACTGGTCTGACAATCCCATGCTAAGAGATCTGATAGCTTTCTTCAGGATTTGGTCCATCTGACAGCTGTAGTTCACAGTCTGTGAGAGACCAAACAGTGTGTATTTGACTTGGATTGACATGTCAGCTCAGCTCTGGATTTTGCCCTTCACCACTCTTTCATTCTGCACGTTATACAAGTCGGCAGTCTAAATCCCAAACCATCCATTTGGGAATTTAAAAAGTTAACATTTTTTGAAGGATCAGAGGGAGAGGGATGCCCTTTCAGCAACAGCTTAGCATGGTAAGAGCAGAGCAATGCTGACAGGTATCTCCTCTGGAGACATTTAAAGCCCACACGGATGTGGTCCTGTGCAACCTGCTCTGAGTGCACCTGTGTTAACAAGGGGGTTGGACTAAATGATCTCCAGAGATCCCTCCTAACCCCAACCATTCTGTGACTCTGTGATGAAGTATAGACAAAACTTTGGCACTGACCTTCTTTCCAGAGTATTCCCTGATTTCTTGTGTACTTTGGCACTGCTCTCCTTCATATCTTTGCTTCATTTCTGCTTCCATCTGCTGCTTTAGATTCTCATCTGTGCTCACAGTACCAAAGTACTGCTGTAGGTCAGTGTGATGGGTGTGCCTCTCTGGCCAGCAAATTCTCTTTGCTTTTTACCAAGTTAATTCTGAATCTCCCTGTACTATTTTGCTAAACACTTCTTGTCCCAGATCTGCACTACATCTCTTCTTAGAGGTTCACCAAGTTTCTTAAAGATGGCTCTTTATCTTCCAGTAGTCACAGATCCTCTTGCTGTTTCCCCTTTCTTTTTGTATTTAAAACCATACTGCTTACATGTCTCAATTTTATGAGGCATCTTCCTCTTAATTATTTTTTATACCGTTTCACAGTTGACTCAATTTTCTTGAGTCATCTGGAAGCTCCTACAAAGTGAGCTGCCTGTAACCAGAAATTAAGCTGATTTTTTATTGTTTTCCTTTTTGCTGGGGCTCAGGGATTGTAGGTAAAACATAGGTTGTCTTCTCCAAGGTGATTCCTCTGGTTTATTTTCCTGAATTCAGTAAACATTAGGAGTTGTGACTCGATGGATATCTATGTCTTTTGGTGTCTGAACTCTATCTGTGCAGCACTAGGACTAATTTTAAGCAGTTTTTAAAAGGCCTGTTTCCCTGCAAGAGTGACTTGCTGTTACCCTCCCACTCTGCACATGGATATGATGGGCAGCTCAGTGAGGACTGGAGAAAAGACAAGGGATGTGATGCCTTAAGAGGAATTGAGCTATGAAGAAGGTGTGGCTGGATGGATGTGTTTTATTTGGTAAGAAGTTGAGCTGAAGACAAGTTGTCTGGAAGACATGGATGGAACTGTAGATGTTTTTAGTGAGACTGTGCTTTATTCAGGAGGACCTCAAGGAGCAAACCTGGATTATGTTGACGTTTCAGCATTCATCAAAATATTGATCCAACTACAATCACACCTCCTTATTCTGTTTCTCTCTGTACTTTAGGTAGTTCTTTTCCCTTTAGTCGGTATGAAAAGAAAGAATACTAACCCAAAATGTAGTGTAAATTTAATGACTTAGGAATTACTTGCGGTGGGATGCCTAGAAGTATTGCTGTTGAATTTTCTGACAGGTGTTTCTTTTGAATTGTGCCTTTCAGCTAGAGACTCCCTGGTAAGAAAGGTGTGGTGAACATCAGACCGGTTTGTTTACTTGATTTAAAAGTAGCTTTTAAACTACATACTTAGTCCTCTCCTGTTACTCAAGAAACTGTCACTGAAATCAGGAGTTACATCTGAACCATTGCCATGATTGAGCCTGTCTGTACTTTGTATTTTAGATAAAATAGAAACATCTTGAAGTGAAATTTTTACTAATAACTCTTTAAACATAATAAGGTATTTTTAAAACAAGTGGGTATTTTTAAACCTTAAGTGTGTGTAAGAAAAAGGGGATTTGGNTGAAGTGAAATTTTTACTAATAACTCTTTAAACATAATAAGGTATTTTTAAAACAAGTGGGTATTTTTAAACCTTAAGTGTGTGTAAGAAAAAAGGTGATTAGAAATGCCATCATGATATGGTGCTACAACAGCTTCGGGGCACCTCTGCCTACATACTCTGTGCAAAAGTGTGAATCTCTGTTTTATATGGAATGGCAGCACTGTTTACAGAGTTTTTACAAATAATAAAAAACAAATTATCTTTACAAGCAGTAGACATGTATGATGTATTTCAAAAGGATAATTGAGTTAAAACTGTGTAAAGTGGAGTGACGTGCACAATTTCCATCAGCAACCCATTGAGCACATTTTGTGTCTTGGGATAAAGGCTGTTAGAAGGATTTGAGAGGGACCAAAGAGTCCCTTTAGCTGCCAGACAGCTGTGCAGGGGCTTCTTCAGTCTTTGACCAGGTTATGTAAATCCAGTGTAATCTGGTTAATCTTTAGATATAAGGGTCCACCTATAAAATATGGCATATATAATTATGGTTATGTGGGCCCTGGGCCAACAGTGAGAAGCATGGGTGAGTTAGCATGTGGAAATGCACAGATGTGAATATTAATACATAAGATTATCAATGTTCTTGTGTGAGTCTATTTCATTAAAATTTTGCTTACCATATTTTCAGACACCGAAGTATTTTTGGGTTTTGTTTTTTTTTAATTTGGACTCACTTGATGGGCACACTGTGCAGGTCATACAAATATTGTGAAAATGAGAGTCGCCTTTTGCAACCTCCTCCCTTCTTTATTAGGTTATCTCTTGCCTCAGTGATCCTCTCCCTAATGAATTCTAATTCTCTGTGCCAATGGGAGCAGAGAGATCCTATTTTGTCCCCTCAGGGCACCTCAGCATTTGTGAATGGTTAACTCTGATCTCTGATAACTGGCTGCATTCTTTTGGGAAGCCCAAGCCAGTGACATTATTTTAACCTTTTACCTACTTAACTTTTCCCTAACAACTAAAGTTCCCTCTGCTCTACCTACCTTGGGTGCCCAGCAAAACGTTCAGATATTCACAGCAAATACATAACACATGCAAAGGACATAAGCTTGTTACCTGCAAAATGCTATCTTTTCCCAGCATGTTATTCTCTAGTCTTTGCTGCTGAAGGAACTGCAGAGATGACCATTTTAAATAGTTTTGCAGTTGGAATGGTGCATGTTGCTCCAACATGCAGTGTCACAACAGGCTTGGCAAAGACATCCTGAAAGTGAGCATGGGCCCAAATTGCTCCAACAGTCTGACGAAACGCTGTGGAAAAAGCAGTGTTGCAAGTCAGGCAGAGGTGAGCAACAGGCATGGGACACTGGGAGTGTGGAGAGTCCAGACCCCAGGAAGCTCCATCTGCAGAAGCCTCAGAAAGTGCAGAGGTCATACAGTCTGCCTCTAGTGTGGGAAGCTGCCTCTTGCCCAAGGGTCACCGTGGTGCTGGTGACCTGAGGAAGGAGCCCAGCTCAGCCTAGCTGTGCGGATGTAACGTGATCTGCAAGGTCAGGATGCACCTTAGATGTCTTTTGCTGCATGGTGTGTTTAAAATACAGTTTGCATCCATGCCGAGGTTCATGGACTTGACCTTGTTGGTTCACACAAACTCTACAGGGGTTGATGGATGGTCATGGGAAGGGAACCTGGAATATCCCAGCTGCTGCACACACAGATCACAGGGATGTGGCCATAGAGTTTGCAGGGATATTCCCCAAGAAAGCTGCCTGCACAGCTCTGTGCAGGAACAGTTCTTGGGCATATAGCCCAAGGCTGTGCTTTGATGGAGTGCTGTGCCACCAAGGTGTGCTTGGGTGGGTGGAGGACCTGAAGAGGTAGAGGGCCACTCAGTAGTCTGCAGTGGGATCCTGTGGCAATGGCACCAGTAGTGATGGTGGAAAAATAACATTAAAACCTGTCCATTTTTTTTCCAGCACTGGAAACTAGGAGAAGATGATGTACTATCCAGACTAAGGCAGTTGCTTTGGGTTGGTAAAAATGGGGAAAAAGTGGAGACACAGAAATAATTTTTGCTTCTTTTTTTTTTTTTCCCTTCTTCTTTATATTTTTCTTTTCTGAAACATCCCACAAATCTGCACTGGCTCAGGAAAAAAAAAGCAACAAACCCAAACAAACATTCATGTTTGGTTTCTGTTTATTTTAAAATTAAATTTGGGTTGAAAGAGCAGTTTGAAATGACAGGCTGAACTTATGTCCTGAAAATGTCAAAAGGAAAAAAGAAAATGTAGTGGTGAGTAAACGGTGAGGTGGAATCCTGAAAGTGTTGATACTGTTATAAATTTATGACTAGTTTTGAGCTGCAGGGAAAAGCACAATGACCTACAGATCATGGGTTTGAAATCTCTGTGTACCAGGCCAGGGATTAAAACAATAATTGTTCAGACAAAATTATTTTCAGCATGAAGGATGTTGTCTTCAAGGAACACTGCCATTCTGCTTATTCATCTTGAGATTTCTGTGCAGTGTCCTCCTTTTCCCCCACTTTGCCTGAAGACAAGTAAGACAGTTGAGTAAAACCGATACATAACAAAATAAGAAGGAAATATCTCCTTAAGTAAAGCCAACAAACATGGAAATGTTCTGCCATAGGTGGCTGAATTATTGTTATTAATTACTGCAATGCATAGACGGTTGCTCTTGGACTGGATGCTAATAGGTTTTGATCAAACAAATATTCCCACCCTGACAAGCTCGGTGTGGGTCAAAGCCCACCCTGAGGAGCTTAGTCTGGGTCAAAGGCTAAAGACATTTTGGCAGGATAGGAGGAAACTGAGAAGCTGCAGTACAGCCTGATAGATGGTGGTCCCAGATTAGACCTCTGGTATTCCTGAAGGCCTTCTTAGTGTACAAGTGCTTTAAGAAAGCATGAAGATGGAAGGAAAGCATGGAAGTGCGTGAGGAAGGCAGTGACTAATGTGGATGTCAGTAGATGGGAGAGGCTTTTAGCTTTGCACTGACAGGGGAGAATGACAGGTTAGGACCAGGGAGAGGGGATGGGAGCAGGTGTGAGCTACATCCATCTCTCAGATGGGATGGGGTCACCAGTGCACATGAGGAGATAGAGAAAAGAGCAACGTAATAGGGAGAAAAGGCTTTTAAGGATGCAGGGGAGCAGCTGGTCCTGTGCCAAACAGGTGTTGGAAACAGACCCAGGAACATGATGCCCAGTTGTCATACTGGGCTCCAGTACAAGAGGAGCAGGTAGGGTTTGAGGCTCTTCTCAGAAGTGCTTGCTTGCCTAAGGAAGGACCCTGCAGAAGAACTGCATCAGGGGAACTAGTGGTTCCCCTTTGGATTGTTTTGAGTGAAGCACTGATGCTTGGTCAGAAAGGATGCTGAGGAACAGAATGCTCTTTTTCTCCTCTTGTTTATGAAATAAGCTCTGGCTGACAGATTTGGTCTGCTTGGTTTCTCTGTTTTTTGGTTGGTTGGTTGGTTGTTTTTTGGTTTTTGTTTTTTTGGTTTTTTTGCGGGGGTGGTTGTGGTGGAATTGTTGAGGGGTTTTTGTTTTGTTCTGTTGTAGTAGCAGTGGCATTTGCTGGAAGCAACATCAGCCCCTGTAAACATGAAAAAATTCTAATCTGGTGACATGGGAGGATGAAAAGAGTTATAGGAAAATAAATATGGTCATTTTTTCCTTAGATTAAATCAGCAACACCTTGTGCAAAGAGAACTGGTGGAAGGGTGTAATATTTGGGGCAGGAGCCAAACTGTGATGGGGGGATGGTGTTTCTGGAAGAGGACAGAACACTGTTGTGATAAGGGAAACCATCCTTCCTACAGGATTTCTCTCAGAGATGATCTGTAGTATGAATCCAGGTGACAGGTGTTGTTGAACTAATAGGACTGGGTTAGGTGGAGAGAAGTTGTAATGTGAGAAAAGGGGAATGAAATAAAGAAGAGAATATGGAGTGGTGAGAAATAGCACTGTGCTAATGGATAGCAGAAGGTGAAGCCAAGAAGAAAGGGCCAAAGTGTAAAAATTCCTTGCAAACCACATCTCACAGGATGGAGTTCCTTGGGAATCGTTTAGGGAGCTGGTGGGCAAAGAACAGTTATACATTAGATGAGGAATTGGAGGTAAACTGTTTGCAAAAAATGTCTTGATTCCAGACCCTTCTTTTGAATGGAAGAAAAAAGGGCTCTGAGTTGGATGAAGTTGTGAGAATGATAAAACATATGAGTGAGGGATGGAGTGGTTCCTCAAGCAGAAAATGGAATTGCTGTGTATGAAGGTGACAAATTGAAAAGACAGAGGAAGAAAAGTCTCTAATCAGAAGGCTGGGAAATCAGATGGGAAATAGCTAGGTGAAGTTTAGTTAATAATATGGCAGAGAAGAGACTGTACAGGGCTGCATAAGGATGATAGTGGAAACTGCAAGCAGCAGCAATACAGCAGGGACTACCCACCTCCTTAAGTCTGCTCTCCTCCCTTTCTTGAGTTTGATCGAAGATGAGAAGGGTGAGAAAAATTAGATACTGTACTGGATTTTCAGGTCAGGGTATATTTGCTGTTGTAAGTCTATCTGCAGTGCTTGAAGGCAGAATCCTTGAGTGTGATTAAGCATCCCTTTCTTGACTCATTTTCAAATACAGTGATTGGTTTTCAGCCAAAGTGGGTGGAGTTTTGGCATAATTTGGGATCACTTTGAACTTTAACTGCAAACCAAACAATGTCTGGTTTCCATTTTGACCTCACAGTTCCTAGGATAGTTTTACTCATTCTTGAGTTTTTCCTGCCCGCTTTTAAATCATAAACAGAACAGATACTTTGTCTCTCTGAAACCATTCTCTTTTGATTGTTTGGGGAATAAAATAAAAATCTAGGTGCCAGCTGTGAGATAAAGCATATCTGTGGTGACATGTAAGAGAGCCCTAGTGTTGAGAACACAAACAATGATATGTTAGACTCAGCTTCCTTTGAAACCAAAGTAAACAAATAGGATTATGCAGTGAATTAGGATTCGTTTTGCAAGAATACCCATGCAACCATTTCATAAACCAACTTAACAATGCAAAAAAGATGCAGAGAATGATAATAGCCAGCACTCCCTTGCTCTTCTCTTTCCCAACTTCTTTTGAGATGAAATCTGATTTAATAAAATGGTATCTGCAAATACATAACAGCTCAACAACTGCTCTTCCTCTGAGCAAATACTCTGCAGTTGGTGTATGTGATGCCAGCCTAAGCGTTCTTAAAATTTTGGTAATATCCTCACAGGAAGGTTGTACACTTTTGTCAGATGAGTTTTCAAACCAATTTGAAAACTATCGTAGTGTAATTAATTTTAAATTTTTAGTGTAGACAAACTCTCAGTTTTCATGCAGCGACATGCCTGTTTGCACCATACTCTGTCAAAATGCTCTGAGAGTGTTGAGTACAAACACATGTAAGCATAAAATTAATGTCACACCCAATCAACTACAAAGCCAATCAATAAACCAAGGAATGTTATCTTTTCTGAAGGTCAGACAAAATACATGGTATTTCTGTGGACTCTGATACACATTTATTGGAGTACCTCATCACTTTTAGGTAGTATGAGCACAGAAGTCTGCAAAGGAGAACTTGATGTGTACTCAAATTTAGAGAAGCAGGAGTGTGAGTGTCTTTGTTTGGAGTTCTGAGACAACCCTAGGTCTCAAGGTTATACCTGAATTTCTCTGTCTTTGTAGTATGTTAAACTACTTGGCAGTATCAAAAACTATCATTAGACGCAAGCAAAGTTGACAGTTGCCCAAGGGTAGACAGACATGAGTGGAAAAATTATGTTCTGACAAAGGAGTTGGGGTGGAAACAACACACCAAGTTGTTTTCCACTTCTCTCTTCTTCCCAGGACAGCAGCACCATATGTATGTATTTTGAAGTTGATGGGGAGGGGAACAAGAATAAGCTGAAAACTGTGGGCATTTATGGTTCAGCAAAGAGCTGAACTAGATTGTGGCCTTCTGTTCCTGGGATCAGGGAGCTCACTTATCTTTAGTACCATGGACTTCTCCGAGGCAGTAGTGTCTGTCAGAGCTCTGCCAACACTGATCAGTTGAATTTTGACCTCTCCAAAGGGGAGAGCAAAGTGTGCCATTCTGCTTCATCCTCAGAGCAAGCACAGTTCCACTTTGCCCAGAGTGCTGAGAAGTGCTGAGCACACAGGTCCAACCCTGTGCAATTGGTACAACAGGGCTGCCAGACCAAAGTCACATTTCTGGCTACATATTAGAAGGAAACAGAAACCTTTGGACTTGCAACAGTAACTTCAGCGCTATTACTTCAGGGTAATAGACTACAGAGTTAAGCAGGCAGAAAACCTATGACAACCTCAGTTAGTGAGCTCAGAGGAAATAAACCATGCTTTGAGAGGCATTGCATTTGAGAATGTTTGCAGTGGCTTATTCTGCATGTTTCAAAAGTCAGTCAAGGCATTTAAATGAAATATTTGTTTTCTGAGGATAT
Organism: Climacteris rufus; assembly: GCA_013398175.1. Lineage (NCBI taxonomy): Eukaryota > Metazoa > Chordata > Aves > Passeriformes > Climacteridae > Climacteris > Climacteris rufus. The sequence continues at coordinate 898,832 of VZRZ01002180.1, read as the reverse complement.
TCAGGGTCAAAAGACATGAAGCAGTAAAACATTTTCATAAACAAAATATTCCTAGGAGGAATGCAATGTAATATAAAAAACATATCATCCTGTGTAACATAAAATTTTCCAAAAGCTGACCATCTTCAGAAATTTAGCATTCTCTTTGCAACAGAAAGGATCCCTCTCAACACAAACAGATTTCAGGACAATGTAAACAAATTTCATGACAGTAGCAGATCAGTAATAGAGGCACTTTCATCTACTCCTCTGAGAATATTATGATAATGTACCTAGGATGAGAAAGTTCATGTCTTTGGAAGTGGTCCATACTTCATTTTATCTACCATTAGTTGATCACTGCCATCCGTTGATAAATCTGTGCCACCCTAATGCAGAGTGGATCAGAAGAGCCAGGTATCCCAGGCTAGCTGAGCTCTGCTACACTACAGAGTGGTGTGGCCACTTCACCGTTTTCACTCCTTTCCTGGAGCTGAAGATAGAAAAATTTGAAAAATCTACATAGTGGATTTGATGACCTAGATAAAGTACAGTATAGGACGTATACGCATAAGATCCATGGATTCTGATGATTCTGTAACAAGAGAAAGAGACTTATAGATAAAACATATAGCCAAATGAGAAATGTGCTGGAGGGGTTCCATCATGAAGTCGCCTCAAAGCCTGTAAGATAGTTCTCTAAGAGATAAGGGTTAGTTATAGGTAAGAGTACCCTGCCTGGGCAGCAGGAGAAGGATCAGTGAGGGGCTTCAGCTCTTGGAGGCAAACCTTGTTCTTCATCCAGCTGTTTCAGAGCTACAGGAGCTTTTTGCAGGCTCTCTTCTTCCTGGTGGCTGAGGGGACAAGGTGAGATCCAGGAGCTGACACCTTCAGTTGAGCCAAGGTTGGCAGACTTTGATTCCCATGGCTTGCCAAGCAGATGCTGAGTAGATGTGAATTAACTACATTTGGGGTAGTAATAAACTCTCTTCAGTTCTTAAAAGCCATGAGGACCTGCCTGATCACTTCAGTATTTCTGTAGCAGCTGCGAGTGATCCAAGAGACAGCTTGGTAAAACTGTAATTATGAAATTGCCTATGAGTTGCTAAGTACAGACTAGCACAGAAAAAAGGCTTCAAAGCAATGCCTAAATGGCTCTCAGTCATGGTTAAGCTTTGGTGAGTAAAACTGCCACGTTCCCTACCATGTGTGTGCATGACAATTTTCAGAGCCTCTAAGCCTGGAACAAGAATAACTTGAAGGCAAACACTCTCTCCATGTTAATTTGAAATTATTTTCTCTACACTTGTTGGTCTAAAAGCTGTATTTTGTTGATATAAATTACACTAAGAAATCTTTCCATTAAGTAACTTTTCTAGAACAATTGGGTGTTACAACACTTGTGGGGAGGTGGGGGAGAAGTGGCTTACTTGAAATTCAGACTTAAGATTCAGTTCAAATTGTTGGTGCTTCTGTGGGAGGGAGAAAGGGAAAGGGTGTGTGTGAGACAGGCTGATCAGATTTGTATTCAAATCAGATAACAGCCCTGGTGGCAGCGCCCTGTGTCAGTGACCATGGCTTTCCACAAGCTACGGGTGCAGGCAGACTAAGGCTGCTGTGCCAGGAGCAGCAGAGCATGGATCAGCTGAGAACAGACAGCTGCATTTTCATCCAATGCACTGCAGCAGTTGACATGGAGTTCATGACATCCATGCTCTGATGCCACTGTGACAGAGGTGACCTGAGCTACCCCAAAACCTGCCAGTACAGCGTTAACTTCTCACAATTTCTTAGAGAAATTTGACTTAGCAAGCTTGAGGTTTCTACCATCTGATACAAGATAATTTTTGATGGAATAGCAGGAGTTGTGAAAGTCAGTTTACTGTTGTGAAACCACTACAATATCTACAGTCTAATATCTAGGGTGGTGACAAGCTGGTGTTATGAAAACCCTTTGAATGATCTATATGGAAACAAATATTGGATTAGTGCAGAGCAAGTGTTCTTGTAACGCTGGGGCTGCTTCTCCACTGCATCCAGTCCTTGCTGGGCACAAAAGGCAGATGCCCAGCTACATGCAGGCCTGGGTAGGGATGGAGGGCACTCCTTGGGTGTTCCAGAACCAAGATGGTCAAATATTCTTCTTCAGGGAGTGTTTTACAGCTGTTCATGCTGTGTTTTTTAATTGCCTGTGATTTCCAGGATTAGACCCTGGGCTGTGTTCTTGCTGACTTCAATGAGAGCATGACCACAGTAATTCACCAGGAGCAGAAGACTTGGAGAGCTCCTTGTGCTAAGGCCACAAGAGCAGTAGAGTTCTACATATCACCTGCGTTTTAAATATATATCTGAGCTGCACTGACTGCACAGAAACCTACATGTCAGATAAGAGTATGTGATGATTGAAAGGCTGCAGTGCAGGCAGAGGAAAAAGCAGGTAGACAGGTAGACCCTCTTTGTCACACCTGAACTTTGTTTTTAGGAGTTAGGAGCTTTGAATTACCTCTAATACTTGCAAGTAACACATTTTAAAGGTCAGTCATCTCTATGACCTGTAGTATGTGAGAAAAGCATAGCTCACTCAAATGGCAAATGAGCATAATTTTGAATTAAATATTGAGCAATTTTATCAATAAAGTCCAAGATCATGTAAGAGGTGTGGAGTGTGTGTGGGGTGCACTTGTATGCATGGACATGCCTGTGCTGGGGATGGAGAGGACAGCAAGGAGAAGGGAGGGGTAGGCTTGATTGGATGTGAATAATGGGCTTGATTTCCAGGCTTTTCATCATGAAGCCTCTTCCAGACTGAAAACTTTCCTGTTCTTCCTGTCTTAAAGCAGATTTCATGGCAAAACAATTCCAAGACTTTGGCTGTCATCCAAACATACTTGAAGCTGTAGTATTTTAGCTGATCAGCAGGCTCCTTTAATTTTTTCTGTCATGCAGCCAAGATCTTGCTATATAAAGATAATCCCCAGTTCAGCATTACCATCTGAAATTACTTTTCCTTAGGAGGCAGTATTGTAGGAAAAGTAGGGTTTGGCTTTAGTGAATCTGGGATATTTCAGTAGACTGCTAATGGATATTACAGAAACACAGTTCTGGTTTTTTATATATTTCAGATGTATGTATGTATGACTCTAAAGAGGATTTTAATAAATTGATAAGTTCTGCCTAAAAATAGCGAGAAATACATAAATTTCTGTAGGCAGCGGATAGTGAAACTCTCCCTTGTATTTTTAAAAATTCTTTTTTATTAAGTCATAGGTTATTACACATATTGTAGGCAATACTAATGTGGGAAGAAAAGTCCTGTGATGATAAGCTATGTGAAATGAAGTTGCAAATTGTACTGCCACTGCTTAACTTTTTGATGCAGTTTGTGTGAGTTTTGAATTGTTTTCTGTTTAAGCAAGATCCTGAAACCCTTATTCATAAAAAGTAACCTGACTGAAGGCAACAGGATTGCTCCTCATTAGATATATTACCTGCAAGGGCAGGATGCACATACCCTGAAATTACAGCAGATTAGTTGGATGATAGTGTATTAGAGAGTACATGTTGAAGTTATGTGGGTCTTTTAAATTTGTTTTTTGGATTCATTGAGCTCAGTTCCCTTGTTCTTCATCATTAAAAGCTGGGGAAGAGACAGTGTGGTAAGCACTGCCTGGCAGGGCTGAGTGCTGGGGGCTGTGCCTATACACTGTACAAGATTAGACCACCCTGACAGTCTGACAGTGCTGGACCAATGTGACATGCTTGCAGAGAAAACAGAAAATTTCCAGTCTTCTTCTTTTCTTT
>VZRZ01002180.1:873424-895031 GCA_013398175.1 Climacteris rufus | reverse complement strand
TTTTTTTTTTTTTTGAATGGGGATGGCAGGAGGGGTGCTTATATCACTAAAACAAACAATAGTATAAAAGGATTTGACACCACTTGATGCATGCCTTATTCTGGATGTGGATTTTACCCCCTCCTCTAACTACACTGGTCAGAATATCAGTGAGCTTTTGTGTCTGTTTAGCTCATTGGTTATATTGCAAGGCCTTGTGCTTTGATTGTCAATGCATGTTGCAGAAAGCAACAATAATTGAGCAGTTGCAGTGATCTTTATTACAGGCATCTACATTTTGACATCTACTTTATTGTAGAAGTCCCTACATAGTTTCTGTCCTTTTCAATGACTGGCTATAGGGAGTCTGCTTTGCCTTCAACAGGGTGACTTTATTTTCTGCAAAGCAGTAAAGTTGAAATACGTTAGTGTCCAATATTCCTTTGAGTTATCTCTTTTTTACAGTCCTAGGATGCTTGCACTAATGTTTCCTGATGGATTGTAGCAAAATGGCCTTATAAATAACATTTGGAAGGTACAGATTCCCCCCCACCCCGCTTTTTTTCCCTCATCTGGCCATAATTGTGTTACATTCAAAGAGGACTGCTGGCTTTCCAATGACAGCAAGGTTCCCACTGCACACACTGAACTGGGTGAAATTTCAGTGCTTACTTTTAAGCAGTGTTGTTACTTTGCAGATATTTGTAAACAGTGGATGTCAAATATGTGAGGAACAGCCAACAGTGGCATTGTAGTAACCTGGGGAAGAATAGAGATTTTACCACCTGAAGAATGGAGATTTTCTGTTCGTGATCTTCTTTTTATTCATTAGACAGTTTCTGTGTTTTTAGAAAAATAATACTTCTGTTCAAACTGAATGCAACTCCTATTCTGCTTGTGAGAAAACTGGCTCAGGAAGCATCACCATGTGTATAAACTAAGTTTATATTTACTTTCTTTTACTTCACATCCTGTGGGGTTGTGTTTGCCTTTGTTCCCAATTTCCTGCCCATCCTCCCCCTGTGTTTTTCAGGTGAATCTCAAATCTGACACATTTTTTCCCAGGATCCTGTTGTTCCATTGATAATCTCTGCTGTTCCTACAGTGTGCAGTCTAATAACATCTCAGACCTGTTCCTGCTGTTAAGGAATCCTTAACCCAGTAGTTGGACAAATGTCCAGTGAATGCCACGTAAGGTCTGGAGAACATCTTATCATGAAAATGGTACCTGAGTTTTTATCCAAATCTTGCATCTATGAGTCCTTTTACTATTGTTTTCATCTTGGCTTTGTATGATCTCCACTACATCTTCTTGTAGCACTCTTTTGTTTTCAGTGGGTTACTAAAGATAGTCAAGCTGCTGATTTAACTCTGAATCCTTCTATAATTTACTCTCCCTGAAACTCCAGAAAGTCTTCATGCTGACCAAGAGGTTTGTTCATAGTGGATCAGTGTAAGATGGAGGCTTTACCCTGGAAAGAGACTAATTTGAACAAGTATCCAATACATCTCAGGGTGTTCAAATGAGCTCAAATTAATTTTTGAAAAAATCAGCACAAGTGACATCCCCAAGTTTGCCATAAAAATAGTTTATGGAAGGACAAAAGTAAATGCCAACACTGAAATTCCAGATTTCTGTTCATCACTTTGAAGGAATAATATTTCCTGGAGCATAGTGTTATTAACCAGGGCCTTTGTAGTGACAAGGGTTTACCTAAATCTGAATTTCAAAATGTGCACCTCATCACTCAATTTTCATTATTTCTGGGCAGTTTTTCTGTATTTATGCCAATACATCTGACAGATCCTAATACTACTTCTTATTTTTGCGGCTTAAAAGAGACCCTGATCTTCTCCCCAGCAGTATGCTTGCAGAAAGCAAAAAAAGAGAGTTTTGCCCCTCCTCAGATAAACTCTGAGCCAATTTGGGCTAATCTGGGGAAGGGCAAGTGCTGCCAAAAGCTGCTGGGGAGCTTCAAGGGGAAGAGGACACAGAAGAGCTTTGTGTGACAGTTCAATGTAAGACAAAGCTTAGTCACATATTAGCTCAGCATTGATGACATTAGCCACTCTACATTCAGCCTCAGCTTCATTCTTTCAGAAGTTTTATTGTTATGGAGAGTCTTTTTAATGGAGAAAGATATGACAAAACATCAGTTTCAACACACAGTTATGCTTAAAGTAACCAAAAAGACCCAGAGCATAAATATCTGTCCTACCAGTACCTTTTGTCTGAGCATGGATATTGTAGAACTTTTTCTTGACAGTTAGAAGAAAGAATCTTTTTTTTGGTTCCTTTTGTTATGATCATCATACACAGGTGAATGAGCATGTGACTCCAAATATACTGTGGGAATCCTGAAAGGTTACAGGGGGCACAAAGGACCAAATATCATTTCAGAAATAAGATGGAAATAATTTGGTCTCAATGCTGATTACTAAAGTAGGGAAAACCCAAGGGTTATTAAGTTCATGACTTTGCTGTGCACTTGAATGTGAGATCTGCTAGCTTTGATGCTGTCAATGGTGTGATTCAAGTTGTGGTGTTCCTACATAATTTCTGAGGATGTCTGCAAGAAAAGAAATTCAGGAATTTGTCAAGTTACGAGCAACAAGAGCCTAAAAATACTGAGTGCTATGGTTGGAACTAGGTTTTATTCATTCCTATTGCAATCATCTTAGATATCAAATACATTTTATATGATTAAAAAGATCAGAACTGACAATTACGAAGTAAACTATAGTATTGACATTATTCTGCTTTGAAAAATGTTTTATGACTCTTTATGTTATTTAAGAAAAATACGTGGTATTGGGAAATGTGTAAAAGGGAACATAGAGAGAATGGGTGGGGGTTTCTCTTTTTTTTTCTTTTTATGAAGCTACTACTCATGAAGTGACTTTAGCACTAAAGGGAGTTACGAAAACATCAGCTGCAGCAGTTCCATCCTGAATGGAGCAGCACAGCCAAGTCTGGTGAAGGAGCATTTTGCCAGGACACTGAATAACCAGGGCAGTCATGCCAAGACTCCGTATTTTTCTGTATGAGGTGCACTGTGCCAGTTCTTTCAAGTGTCATCATGTTGTCACCAGGGACCCTTGCCAAACTGTGTTGATAAGGGATTTTATCTTTTGCCACCTTTCCCTGAATTACATCACAGAAGTTTTATATCTGACCTGTTTAATTCAAAATAGAAGATCTTTGGTTTTTCGGGTTTATTCTCTAATGAGTAGGCACAGGAATAACAGAGAACAAGTTCATACTTTTATCTTGCCACTTTTCATTGAAGTCTTACTAGTAGGCACAGAGGGAGAAGCATTTTGGGGGTTTGCTGTTATTCTTGACATTCACTTTGCTGTGTGGGCAAATCAGCGCACTGCTCTTTGCCCTTCTTTCTCAATCTGTGAAATGGAGATACTTCTGCTCTGAGATTTGAGATATTTGGGCAGTGCCATTGTGGGCTAAATCCCAGGGCAGTTTGAGAAACCTGAAGGAATAAGCATCACTGTGACTTAATTTGGAACAGTCCTGATTTGGTCTGGGTATGTAATCAGAAAAACTGACCTCAGGAGGGTAAGACTGAAATTGTGACTTTTCTACTAGTGACGATAATGCTGTGAAATGCAAGGGAAGATCTGCACTGTTAAAGGAGACGTGCTTTTGGTGTAATCAAAGATGTAAGCGTCTTGTGGTTGGTTCTGTGGCAGATGTAGATCTGGAAGGAAATTAGGAAATGTGGTTGTGAAAGAAAAAAATATGTTGACCAGAGTACTAGGAGACAATTACCCTCTTTTCTGTAGGAAACCAGGAATTGACTGCTTTCTTTAATGACTGGAAATAAGATATATTCTATTTCAAAGAGACTTCTTGAAAGGCTGACTCAGTTATAGCAACCTCTCCTCAGTCACACTCCAGCTTGCCCTCTGGGCAGCCTTGCAAAGTTGTCCATGGTTTGTTTATAGTCTCACCCACCTCCCATTTAAGACTTGGAGGATATGCTGGAAAAATGGCAGGCAGTAGCTGTGTGAGATTGTCTTTCTGCCACAATGGAGGCTTTTAAGCCCCTGTACTATTGCTCTTGTTCCTCTCTGCTTTGAAGGGGACAGAATGACTCCAGGTTATATGCAGATTGTATTGTGCTGTTTGGTTGGGTTTTTTTCAAAACTACCCTAGCAGCAAAAAGAGATCACACAAAATCTCTATAGAGGAGATTTAACACACTGTAGGGCTTTTGTCTAATTTAACATGTTACCTGAAAAGTAAAATCTCAGAGAACATTTATTGGAGTTACAGGAGACTGGTGTCCTCACAAGTCCTTGTTTCTAGCTCTCCATTCCCCATGCAAGCCCTGCAAGAACTCTGTGCCAGAGCTTTTGCTGCATTGCTGCTGGCTGATGTAGCTGGTATACTCTTATTTCTCTCTGAATGGTGGTTGGGGTAGGAAGGAGTCATCAGAGAACTGATGCATACAAAGAGTAAAATTATAGCGGAAAATGGTCACCTTTCAGTTTTACGCCACTAGGACTGGCAGGATCCCATTGACCACAGCTGTCTGGCTGCTCAGCCCCCAGGATGTTTCTTAACATACCAGAAACTTGTGCTGACACAGAACGGGTCAGGACTTCCTCTTCTCTCTGACTGTGTCACAAGCGTGAGGGGCTGGTGATCCACTGCACCATGCAGTGGAAGCAGGTGGCTTTCCTGGAAGCAGCTGTTGCAGATCTGTCTCCAGAAGTTAGTCCCAGAGATACTCCTGTGTTGCACCTCTGTGCTGATCTGAAGTGGGAATGGAAGTGGGGGTCTTTTTCTTGGGTGTTTCTTCTTCCTTCTGTATGTTTGGACTTCTGCTTAGAAGAGGGGGGAAAAGGGTGATGCCAAGGTTGTGGGTTGTCTTCTTGAAGGTGGGGAGGGTCGACCATGCTGATGTTGTGCTTTTAAGAAGATCTGGGTGTGGTAAGGGAGGGTGGGGTGTGTGCTGGGGTGAGCTGACTGCTGTTTCTGAGGGAAAGCAAGCAATAAAACTACTGCCAGGAGAGAGGAAGTGTATGCCTTGGGATAAATGACAAGCAAGAGGGAATACTTACCAATAGAGTGAGACTCGAGTGGGGAGGCCTTGGTGTAGAAATAATATTTGTGATCACTGATCAATCATAGTACCTGGGACTAAGGGAGCAAAAATCTCTCTATTGATGAGGAGCCTGCTTGGAAAAATGTGTGCAGGCTGCACAGTCAGATGGTTTGTGCTCACAGGCATGGTGGGGTACAGGGAAAAGCCAGACTATTTCTTTGCTGCTATCTGACCATTGGCCAAAGTACATATTTTAAACAAATAATATTTAAGTCAGCCACCAACTTTTATAGCCTAGATTTGTTCAAGGGTCAAGTACTGCCCCATCTCCCAGAATCCCAATTTCTGCATCGGGTGTTATTTCTGTTCCTGTTTCAAAACTGTGATCAATACTTTAAGAAACAGAGTCTGTGCACTTGTTTTTCAGACGTGTCCAAACTTTTCTGACCTTACTGTACCACATGGGTGTCTTTTGCTTCTTACTCTGTTGGTCCATCTCTAATGGCATTGGAAGCTTTCTCCCTTCCTCCCCCACCCATGTAAATTATCTGAGCTTATCGGAGTGCTTGAAGCATAGGCAGGGCAGTTCGATTGCAGTAGCACCACTTAAAACAGTCAGACCTCAGATTCCTCCCACCTTGCACCACAAGAATTCTCTGAAGCAAAAGGTGTTCCTCCTTAAAAGCTGCTCCAGTATTAGGATATTGTTGTATCACAGAGGACAGCTCAGGACTTTTTGTTTCTTTAACACATCCTTGAACAAACATGCCAGTGCATGTATAAACCTGAACAAATACTGTTTTTCTTGGACTTTTTTATAGGGAGCATGGAGGAATGTGTGGCTCAAGCACTCACTGTATCAGAGTGTTCTGGTGTAAAGTGCTTCCCAGCAGCATGGCTGTAAAGCAGAAAAGCTATAAAATGCCACTGGAGAAAGGGGTGAATTGAGAACTCAGCTGCTCCATCCTTTCTGAAGGTGTCAGCTCTAAAAACAAACCTTTCAGTGCTAAGTTGTTCTCTCCAGACAGGAAGGGGAGAGAATAGCCCACCCAGAAACTAATTAACCGTAAGAACTTTTCCCTTCCCAACTTATTAACATAAAATCCTTGAACTGGCCCTAGAGTAGATTTTTACCCAGAAGAGAGGGCAGGTACCAAGGGTTTAATGGACTTTTACAGCTATTGTTGGATTGATGTGGTAAATGGTCTGGTTTTGATGGCAGTGATCAATAGTGCAGAAATGCGAGACAGATGCTTTTGGATATAATAGGTGTGGAGTCATGGGCTGGTGGAGTTCCTACCACCATGTGCACCTGTGTTAAGGAGCGAGAGCTACATACTTATCAGAGAGCTGTAGTTAAAACAGAAAATAATTTCCAGCCCATCATCTTCAAATTACTTTGTAAGCTTTGCAAGTTCCCAATTCCACCACTAAATTCAACTTCAGATACCACACCTGTGCAGTGTGGATGTGAGTGGGTAATCATACAAATGAAGAATTAGCAATAACAATAACAGGATAAAGCTAATCCAGGGGAGTAGGACCTACCTGAATACCTTCCTTCAAGATATTTCTGTAAACATTTTTTTTGGGTAGACATGGAGTTTTTGCTCCTAGCTGAGCTAGTCAGAAGGTAGAGACAGGCTACTGTGTACAGAGTTGTGTGAGAGGGTAAGTCAGAGTTGTGCTTACTACCTATGGAGACCAAGGACTTGTTTAGAGATGTAAGTATGATTGTCTTCACTGTTATGCTCTTCTCTGTTGTTGTGCTCTGGCCGCTTGCGTGTGGTGGACCACGTCACAGATCTTTAAACATTGCTTTCCATCTCTTTGTGAGTAATCTCTCTGTTTATACGTGTTTGCAGTGCTGTCTCCCTCAAGGGATAATGACCAAGTGCTCTGCCACGTTTGAAGAGTCACAATTGCTGGGAAATCAGCCTTGCTTTTATTTTGTCCTTCTCACCCAAGCCCCAAGTGCCCCTCTTCCTTTGCACTGGAGACTTTCAGTTTGTTTTGTTTAAAGTAATAAAGCCTTCACAACAAAGTCCAGGCTTGCATTTTGGCCTACCAAATAATAACTAAATAAGTTAAGACCGTTGGTGGTTTGCTGAAATATAACACTGCTGGATCAGACCTTTCTATCAGTCAGAAGCTTCTGGGACCATCTGTGTTCAGGTCCAGCCTAGCAGTGTGTTACCCTCTCCTGTCTCGTTGAGGGTTTATTGCTGATGCATGTGAAGAACCCTGATGGTAAAAGACTGTAGATATTTGAGATATGGATATCAACATTGTACTCAGAATTCATCAATCACCTCTCTGTAGATGCTTTGCACTAGTTATTTCCTAATGAAAATTGAAGAGCAACTCCTGGAAAATGGAAGCATAACTGGAAGGGGAGTAGAAAAGGAACAAGGAAGCTTGGCAGCAAACCTTGTGAGTCCAGAGGTTGTTGAGCCTTGCACTGTGTAATAGAAGTTCATGCTGGTTTTGGGTGTGCAAATGAACATGATATTCCACAGAGAGATGTGAGGAACAGGAAGAAGCAAAAGAAAAATATTCAGATAAGCCACTATTACAGCACTTCCATCAAAATAACACTCAGGCACTTGGTCTTTCAACAGGTGATGTGTGCAAGCAGCACAGTGCACTTGTGCATATATGAGGTTTCAAAATTAGGTTGCTGTGTAAGTGAAGCTGGGTAGGGGGCTGGGGAAGAGTAGCCTGATACAGCAAAGGTTCAGTGTGATTTCGTATGTTTTTGGAGGCCTGGAAGTAATTAAGCCTTGCTTTGGGCTCAGCTCATTACACAGAAAACAATTGGATAAAACAATTATTGATCTTAATTTCTTCCAAAACTCAATGGTTAAAGGAGAAGCTTAGTCCGTCAAATGAAGCTTGCAAGCTTTTTAAGAAAACTGTGTGAGTTCTTGAAGGAATTGTGGAGGAGTCAAATGCACTGACACAGTATTTGGCATTTGACTACTCCTGAAGTCACTGCAAGGTGTGGGATGCTGCAGAAGGTAGACAGAGTTGTAAGAATTCCCTGGAATTGGAGACACTTCTGCTTTTCCCTTTCTGCAGGACAGTAGGGATATCACTAACCAACTTCTCATCTTCTAATGGTCACAAAAGATCATGAACAGCCCCGTATGACTGTGCCGTGGCACTGGCTTGGAACTCAGTGTTGCTTTAGTTACTACTGTTGTTCTCTTGACTACTGTTGTTCTCTTGAAAGTGATCCACAGAGTTCTGTGCAGCCTGCTGTGAGCAGTCTTGGATCGTCTGTAATGGAGGGGAATAAAGCTAGAGCACAGACTGGGGCAAGGGGATTGTCTGAAGAGCTGCACGGTGCTGTTTTCTGGTGTGACAAGGAGATGAATGTGCACTGAAGGCTGAGCCTCTCTAGCTCCTAGTGACTGTAGAGAGGGAGCCACATTTGCTGCACTTCTCAGGTTATGCTTGCTCTATGCAACCATGACAGATAATGAGCTATTCAAAGCCATTTGGACTCATTTGTCTAACTAGAGTGTCAGCTCTGGGTTAATCTTGTGAATTATTTAATGATCTTGTACCCCTGAGAGCACAAGTGTGGAGATGTCTCTGGAGCACTTACTCATGTGGGTGTTTTTTACTCTGTTTATACCTATGCTTCCATTATTTTGCTGTACCGTGTGAAGATGCACATGAGCTGCCTGCAGGGCCTGGGTGAACTGAAAGGAAATACTCTGGAAGGCTTCACTGCACTGGGGTTTTACACCTAAGAGGGGGTGGAGGTTTTGTCATGAGAATTATGATTTTCCCCTAGCTTGAGAAAAGCTTCTTGGTTTTCTGTCCTTGTAACCATGCTTAATCGATCAGCTGGTCATGAAGGTTTTAATTCCTGATTTCTCTCTCCTGTCTCACAGTCATACTTCTTAGAGCCAAACTGGGGCTGATTCCCAGTCCAGATGTGATAGTAGCTTTCTGGGGAACCCTTCTGCCCTGCTGTAGAGAGAGAAGTAGAGTGTATGGACAATTCTAAGTAACCCAGTGATATTGATTTCAGAAGCCCCTGCTGGCTTGCTCTTTTTATTCAGCCTGGGATTTGGATTACCTAGCAGTGTATGTGTCAGCCTAACCCTGTTACTGGTCACGTACCATGGTCCCCTACAGGAACCTCAGATAAATGTCATTTTAAACACCGCATCTTTCAACTCAAGTGTTACCTACAACTCAGCAGCACAGAGAAGGTGCATTGTTGTTAATAACAGGTGGAATATGGCCTCTAACTCAGTCTCTCAAGGTTGTTTGTACTCCAAGTCGTCCAATTAGATAATGCTAAGGTAAATTATTTTTAATTATAATCCAATAACCAGTTGTTCATAACCCGCATTGAAGGCCTTTTTAAGCCAATAGTAGGAAATACAGGTTTTGGACAAGAAGGAGGAAGAAGGAGGAAGAAAAGAAGTACACTTAAAACCTTCCATCTTGGACACTAGTGTTATAATATTTCATAAACCAAAATTTCTACACTTCTACCTATTTCACCTAGTGACATAACTATACAGCATTAATTTCAAAGTTATCACACTACAGGGGAAGTCTTTTCCAGGGTTTAAGATCAAATGAGGTGTATTTCTGGGGATCATAACTTGATAAAGCAGAGAGTGTGAAATTCTCAGAATTCAGGGTTCCAACAGTCAGCAATTTACCAATGTGATACACAGCCTGTTCATTTTTAATCCTTTAAAATAATTATTGATGCCCAGAGTGACCTGTTGTCCTGGTGTGGGAGACGTGGAATAATTGTGCTGGGGTAGCAGTGTAGTGGAGGAAAGGAAAAATGCAATTGTGGTGTGACAGCAACATGCAGATTGTCAATGCACACACTCTCACCTGAACAAAAAAATTAGGAAGCAATGATTAAGGTATTAAAACAAATTTTCGTCAAGTAACAGGCTTACTCTGATGATTTCTTCTTCCTAACCAAAGGTTTTGCTTTTTTTATTGAGTTTACCTGGAAAGCACTCTCAATATTACCAGGACAAGTAGCCTTCTGAAATTTAGGATGGATATATCATTCAGTGTGTGGTGCTTTAGTTATGATGTTAAAATACCGATAAGGTGGATAGTTACTACATCCTGTACTTATTTGCAAGTCCATTCACCCAAGGTAAGATGCCAATTGCTTCTCAGTTGGGCAGAGAGCTTTTGATTAGTCAGCTCTCCATAATCTTTCTGAGTTTCACTCATACTAAGTGCTTTCAGGTGCTGTACATATAAATGAGAATATTTTCCACTTTGTGGGTCCCTTGACAAATGTGCATATTGGTTGAACACTTCCTTTTCTTTCCACTCATCCCAAGTATTTTTGTAGCTTGTGAAATTTGTAGCAAGTCTAATATTATTATATACATGAAATTTTCTGAATAAGTCTACTTCAACTGTGTGCACACATACTGTTTACTAATAGAACACATAAAGGAAACTGAAAGTCTATAAGATCACATCATGTTGAAAATGAATGTTTCATAACCATCCTGAAACACAGGGTATGATTTCTGGACTTTTTCTAATATTTCCAAACAGGAAAGAGAATTATTAAACCTGACTAATCTCCCCAAGCAAATGCTTTTCTATGACCAAAAAGACCGAAATAAAATCCTTTATTTTTGCTTGCTTTGTAACAGAATCAGTTTTTCTTCATGGAATGAAGCAGGACAGAAATGTGGCTCCTGGGGAAGAAAGGGGAATTTATCAGGGGTGAAATCCCTTTGGTTCTCCCCACTCATCATGTCTTCTCACTCTTGATTCTTTTCCTGCTTAGCAAGCAAAAAAACCCTGGGCCCTAATACAAGTTTTTTTAAAAAACTCTCACACTTCTGTTCTGAAGTACTGCACCATTCTGATGGACACTGACATACCATCATGGCAGTCCAGGCAAGCTCAGATCACCTTCTCACGGCAGGGATAACTCCTTCTGCATAGGGCAAAGCCATGCCCTCCACGGCTTTCTGGGAATATGATAAAGGTCCTTTCATCCTGATAGCAAGAGCTCTGACAACTCAGCATAGTTTGTGACTGTGCCTGCTCTAGGGTTTATAGTGTGGGCTTTGAAAGATTTTTTTTTCTGTGCTTAGTGGAGTAGATAACAGTTGAGAGGAAGTTGCATTCAACGAGCCTTTGAAGGCAAAAAGAGAATACTGAATGTACTGAAGGAAAATGTATGAACTTGTATTTTTACCAAGCTAAAAGCTACTTTCAGCTTCATCACTTACCACCAACAATCTGAGTCTGTGCTTACTAAGAGGGATATGCTACAGGACACACCTGGTACAACATTGCTTTCTTTTCAAAGGAGCTACAGAATATGGGGACTGTGCACCCTGCAGGTTTGGCCAAGTAGGCCATGGGCCAGCTGCAGGCAGAGCAGAGCTGTGCCATTCCAGATGATAAAGCAGCTGCCATGGAGGTGAAAATACTATCCCACTTTCTGGAAAGATTACTAGTTATTGGATTTTAAAATTTTTTGTTAACAGCTAATATTAAATTTCTAAATTTTCTGATTTGTTACCAGCTAATCTCTGAATTGTTATTGAAAGGTTACCTCTGTTTTATATTGTGTGTTCAGGGGTGTTAGCCACAGAGGGCAGTGGGACGTTTGCATTTGTCCTCTTGTAAATGGGAAAGGGCCTATGCAAGCTGACCATTTGCAATTTTTTTAATGTCAAAACCTGAAGGGGAAGTATAGGATATGGAACTTTTTACCACATTTGAGATTTGCTAAGAAATTCTGGGGTTTGTGGTTTCACTGTAAGAGACCCTGAGCGGTATTGAACCTTATAGGCATGCAGTTAACACCCTAAGAACAAAAACAAGTAAGCAAAGGCTTACGGGACAATTTTCAGCTTGTCATTAACCCTGTCAAGCTAAACTGATACCTGTTGCAATTGTCAATGATTTGTGCCAAATCATATGTTTCAACCCTTAATAATTTCAGCTAGGAGGGTATTTTAATCTTTGGGTTTTGTCGTTTTTTTAAAATGTACTCAGCGCTTCATAGTAATACCCCTGGGTCCTCATTCTTCATGGTCACATCAGGAAATTAAAAGTTAAAAAAAAAAAAAAACTACCCTAAATGTGTGGGTTTTTTAAAGGTCTGTCAGCAAATGCTTATGTAATGGAAACTGCATGTGTAACTACAGCAGTACCTGCTGCCACACAGGTGAACTGGGAAAGCAAAGGCAGTTTTCATTCCCAGGCAGCTGGAAGGCACAGGCTTCTCCATGACCTTGGGGTGATCCTTGCCACCTGTTGCCCTTTTTATACAAAAGTAGCCTGTGCCAGCCAACAAGAGCAAGACTGACCTCTCTGGGGATAAGCAAGCAGCACTCAGGAGGGCAGCCTGGCAGAGCAGGCTGGTTTGGAGCACATGAAATGCTTGTGACTGGCACAAGAGCCCCAGGCTTCACACAGTTCCTGCCTGCACCTGGTACTGCCGGTGCCACGGCTGGATACACCAGGCACTGCTGCCTGCTGCTGTGGGGACCCCAGCTTAAAACTGCTCTTTCAAATTGATTGATTGTATGATGGCTCTTTAAGCACCTTTGTAATCCTAATGAATTTCAAAACACAAATAATGAATGGAGGATCAAATAGGAAAAGAAATTGTAAAATTTTATATAACTTGAAGTGAAATAACTGCCTTTAGTTTAGCTAATCTAAACTTCAGTTTGGCTAAATCAACTTCAATAATTTTTATTAGAATTAAACTTTAAGTCTGAACTTAAACTTTTTGCTCTTTTCACCTGTCATATTCACCTATTAATTTCTTAGCTTCTAACTCTGTTTACAGCTCTTCTGTTAGAACACATGTATATACATATATACATATATATGTATATATGCTGTCTTTGCCTTGTGGAAAAAAAAAGTCATTATCTAAATAGTGACCCAACTGCTGAGTGTTTTGCCTACATATCAACATTCAGGCTGGTAGTGATTAAAGGCTCAGAGATACATACAAGACCTGGTCATATAAAATTTGCACTATCACACAGAGGTTAAACAACATTGCAGTAGGATCTGTCATTGTTTCACGGAAGAAAATATAAGGAAGGTACTTAATGTATTAATTTTTGAGACACATAAAATTAGGGGGTTTTCTGTCTAGTAAATTTTTGTTGCTGCTAGATACTGCTAGACAGAAATTTCAAAAAATCAGTTTTCTAAAGTACCAATGTGTAGATGTCCATGAATGTTACATAACAATAAAGCTAAACACTTCAAATAATAATTTTCAGTATCATTAAGTTATGGTTTGTTACAGGAAGTAGTAGTCAAATATTCCTCCAGGCCCATCTCTACATAAGAAATGGGAATTTAATTATCAGGATGCATAGTAAAAGATATATTTCTAAAGACAAATAAATGCCTTCTTATTGCTTTAAACAGTGTCGGATGTAGCTGACTCTAGGAGTTTTGCATCTTAAAATATAAGAAAACAAAACAGAGAATAAACTCTGCTCCATCTGGGCTGTGGTGTTACATCAGGCAATGAAGGGTATCATGGATAGCAGGCCATGGCTGGAGCCAGGGAAGGTCTAGGATATGATAAAGTGAGGTCTCCACAATGGGTAATTGGAGTGGTAGGTGTCATAAGTGGGATGGGCTGGGGAAGCAGAAGTGATGGCCTGAACAGCTCGTGCAGTTCAGGAACAGGATAGGGAAACTTCATTTCCAAGAACTACTTGGTGTTCCAACTCTAAAGGTTTCTTGGGTCCATGCATGATGTCAGAGTTCATGCCAGCCAGCACTCACCTGCATGGAAACAGTGCCAATACCTTGTACCTGTTTTGTGTAGACAACTGGATATATGCTCAACAGGTAACTTGATTAACTGTGGTTCCTTATAACATAGATATAGCCAAACAATGCTTATTTTCCTTTATAATCAATGTTTTACCAAGGCATATTATACAGAGGCATATTTAACCTGTTTTTCATGTCTATTTCCCATAAATGCAAGTTTGCATAGGCAGGCTTGCTATTCACAAGCCAGACCTATTTTTGTCCTGTGCAGCAATTCTGTGAATTACCCCATCGTAGTGGAGGAAGAAGGGGTGGAATTGTTTCCACACATTTTCAGAGACAATGCAGGTGATTTATGATGAAGGGCCTTGACAGGTTGTTCAGTTAATCCTTGGATTGGCTTCTATCCCAAATGAAGAGGTAGTTTACTGACGTACATTGCTGTGGAATACTTTTAATGGGCTGTATGTTAGCCACACTGATCTTATCCATATCCTTCAAGCCTTTTATTAAAAGTATTCCCAGGACTCATCTTCACCATGACATTAACTTGTGAATTGACTCCATCTCTCTCCCTGTCTAAACACTGCTTTGCACCGAAGCAGGAAGTGTGTGCAACCTCAGTTTTGTGGAAAAGAAGGAGCATTAACTAATCTCTGAGCTACTCCAGCTGCCAACCTGAGCTCCCTGCAATTAGTCCCTCTTTCCCACAGGAGCTAAGCACTGAACAGGGCTTGCTGCACATGGGAGTTATGAGTTTTTTCCAGAAGCCTGTGTTTTGGCATCTTTTTGTGCTTACATGCGTGGCTCCTGTGGATCTTCTCCCTTTGTTTAAGGCAGGCAGCTGATAACCTTCAATGCCTGCTTGTCCATTGTTTTGGTCTGGCATCTACAAGCTTGACTTATTTGGCATTTGATGGCCTGGGGCAGATGAGATGTGGGGCTAACCTTTTGAAAGCAGAGCTTTGTTTACACACATTGTTCAAGTGTTGTGACACAAGTGTTATATGAAAATGCAAATGACAGAATTAATGTACATGTTCCAGTCTGCAGATGTGTTTTGTAAGAAATAAGTTTCATAGTGGTTTTTTGAATGTTAGGCACTAATCTAAAATCAGAGCCTCAAAATCACTATGGACAAGCTCTTTGGCTTTGGGAAAAAGGTTGGTGCTCATTAATTGTTACTGTTTTACCCTTCTAACTCCTGTAGGCATTAGCATTGAGTTGGAGGAACCCAAATGAATATTTGCAATGGTGCAGCATACTTTTTAACTGACAGCTTTGGGGAGGTGAGCACACCCAGCTTGAGATATCCTTGAAAAGCAGATGTTCCTTGACATGACATCTGGCCTGCTCCTAGGGCTGAACTTGTGCTTGTGCATCAGTTCTCATTAGAAATAGTTGCAAGGTGTGGGTATGTGCAGAATGTGAGAACACGCTGTGCATTTAGAGGTAATTCAATATATTGTAGTCTGGCACTACCTGGGGTTCTGCTGTTCGGTTTTGTGTTAAACACGTGCCCATGAACTGTAAATTCTACCAAACAGAACACCTTACTCCTTTTATCAGCCAGAAAAGATTGTGATTAGGATATGTTCCAGCAGAAGAGATTATATTTTATTTTTTCACACACTTTGTTTCTTAGTTGGAGTCTAAACATAATAAATATTTAACTTCTGAGCTTTCTTGCTCTGTTTATCTTTGTGCAATATTTTACTTGATATTCAGCTAAGCAGATAGAACATTATTGTTGGTTCATATATTTCAGTAATACAGCTTTATACATTGCAGCTTCTGTTCTCAAGTAGATGTTAGAAGTAAAGAATGTAAACTTTATCTTTTTTGTGTGATGCCTTTGACCCTCAAAAAGATAGATATACAGAGGAATAGTGATTGGGAAAAATACTTTACAAGAGGAGAAGTGAACCAGTTGGCTTGTTCATATTGCACTGACATAAACAACCAGCAGAACATTCTTCTTATGTTTGTGGTTTCACTTGAGTAACTCTCAAATTTGAAAAGCTTTATGTTGATCATTGTGGTGAAGCAAGTACTAAACTTGCTAGTAAACTTGCACACGTGTATGGCTTAGAGGAAGAAGGGGAAATGTAGCCTGTGAACCAAAGTTCAGAGAAAGAAGGACTGGCGGCAAACGAACTGGCACAATTTAGTCTGTTGCTGTTCTAGGCTGACTTGTCCAGTCCTGTGTCATTACATAGGCACCTTGTCATTTGAGAAAGTAACATTTTTGTTAGCCTGACATAAGCAAGCTGAATCAGTTAAGACCGGATTGTCTTATTTTTACTGGACAGAATACTATTTCCATAGGACTCACCTGTCTCCTTCATATCCTCTGGGATTCAAACTGACACCTCAATGCTGTGGGAAAGGCAGTTCCTCCGTGCTGAGTGTGAACTAAATAAAGACTTTGTCAGTTCATAGAGAAGTTCATCAGAAGATCCCAAACCGTAAGCTACACATATATTTATAGGGGGTAAGGAGCAGGAAAAGAAGAAATATTTGCTAAACAGAGACAATAACAGAAAGTGGAAGGAATAGGAAGCATAGCTGAAAAATCCCTCCTGTATTTTAATAAAGCATGCAAAATCCTCACAAGCCAACCAAGTCATTACATGCTTAAAAACAAGGAATTTCTATTTAAGTTGGCTTTCTAGTATTTTTCCTGAAAGATCTCTCTAGACATATTTGTGTATGTATGTATGTGTGTGTATATATATATATATACACACACACACACACACACGTACATACATATATAATGTCTCTTTTCTGGTGTGCAATAGAAATTTTGCAATTTTTTAATCTGTGCTTTTATACAGAGGATTTTGTAAACATTTTATTTTCCTGGTTAGGTATCTCAATTTTCAGAAGGCCTGTATTTCATGGAACTCAATACACTCACGACTTCCTTACTTCTGTGTTTCTGAGTTGAAGAACTATACAAGGTAGCATAGGCAGGGTGACTGAAGCAGGTTTTAGACTGGCTTTGTGCAGACCTTTATCCAGAGCCCTGCCAGTACGACTCATTCATGAACTCAGTTTGTTTGAGTTTGCGTTCCTCCATGTGTAAGGAAGGCAGTTGACTGTAGTCTGCAGGAATCCCCCTACACATACTTTTCCTCTCTGATCTAGGATAGAGTTTCTTACTTCTGGGTCTCTCTTACCTTTGGGACATTTGCTGCAGTGCCCAATGTGATGCATTATTTCTTAGATGAAAATGCACTTGTACAATGACATAGATCTGGGGAAAAAAAGGCACAGAGATAACCAGATTCAGTTGACCCCAACAAATCAGTTTATCTTTTGCAAGCCTACAGTATCTTACCGTAGTATCTTCTTCACACAGTACCTTTTTGTCCCAGCTCCAGTTGTCATAGAATCATGGAATCATGTAGGTTGGAAAGTACCTCTAAAGTCAAGTCTGACCATTATAACGGTCATATAACCAGTTCCTCACAAATCTCCAAGATACTTAGGTCCCCATGTCACCATTGTCTTTCAGTGTGTGGCAGGAATATGTGTACTTGCAGCCCAGAAAGCCAACTGCATCCCGAGCTGCAACAAAAGAAGCATGGCCAGCAGGCCAAGGGAGATGACATATGTCCTAGCCTTGTCGTTGGTCCTGGTGCTGGCTCCTGCTCTTCCCCACTGCGTCTCCACAGGGACTGTAGACTGCACTTGTCACCTCCAGTTGCCCAAGGCTGCTGATTAACCACTTGGTGTCACCTGTCTGGGTGCCCTGAGGGACAGCACAGCTCCTGGGGAAGAACATGGTTTCTGCTGGAGTTGTTCTCAGTTCCTGCTGGTTCCTGACTATGGAGGGACCCCACTCCCCCTTCCTGCTCCCTGGCATTTCATTTCTCAAGTGTATGAAAGTTACAAATGCAAAAGGAACATTATTCCATTTCTCACTTGGAAGAGGGTTGACAGGACATAAGTAACTATTCCTGCTCCATGGACACAGTAGCTCATGTTTTTTAATTGCTATATATGCTAGACACTGTGAAGTGCTTATTTACATAACATTTCTTTGTTTTTCTTCTCTTGAGATTGCACAAGTGTTTCCAGATTCAGATACAGTATGGTAGAAGGCTAGACAATCTGTTTTGTATAAAAATGATACTCTTGGGATGGTTCTGAGATGATACACTTAGGATTACCCAATTCAGTAGAGTGATGTGCATACCCTGTAAATACAAATAAAAATAACACAGCTAAGAGATTTTTTTCTTTTTGTCAAATGCTTAATTTATTTTGTCAATGACAACCAATACATATATATGAGTAGTACTCTAATATCAATATTACTGGGAAAAGCAAATACCAAGATGAAAATTCTGTGATGTTCTTATGCTGAAATGGAAATCCTCTGTTTTAGGTAATCTCTTTATGGGATAATTGCCCTGTTAACATCATGGTCCTGGAGAGAGGAGGGGTCCAAGAAAACTGATTCTTTAAGGATCATCATCTCCAAGCTCCAGAGGGGTCCATCCCCACAGGCAGTCAAGTAGAGATGGTCCTCCCCCTATACTCAGCAATGGGGAGGCACACCTGGAGCACTGTGTCCACTCTGGGCTCCTCCATAAAAAAGAGACATGGACATACTGGAGAGAGCCCATGAAGGGCCATGAATATGGTAAAGGGACTGAAGCTTTCGTCATACGAGATGAGGCTAAGCAAACTGAGACTATTCAGCCTCAGGAAGGGAAGATTTGGGGCTTGGGGGGATCTTGATGGTGTGTAAATACCTATTTTGGGGGAAAAGGTGGAGTCAAACCCTTCTCAATGAAAGGGCAAGAGACTGTGGACACAGTTCGGAATAAAGGGAAATCCTTTTAAACAAGAAAGCCAGAATGTCCTTTTGGATGTCTTTATTTACTTATTTGGTTTATTTGAAGTACTTAATTAGCAGATTTCCTTAATTAAATGGGTTTAGAGCCTGTGTGCCCTGTACACCAATAAAAAGAGTTGGTGACACCTCAAATATAATTTAAAATGTGTATGTAGTTGCTAAGGGGTCCTAGACCCATCCTGATCCAAAGGAACACCAGGTTTCTTTGTTCCCCTGTGTGAGACAGTCCAGTATTGTCACTGCAGATTTTGTTTGTGCTCCTAATTCCATATTGTCTATGTATGTTTCTCTACACAGTTTGCTTGAGACTGGGTCCCTATCTTTTCTGATCAGTTGGAAAAAAGCTGATTTCAGAGTATAGCACCTGGATGTATAATGTGGTGAGTGTCAAGGAGCATCAGAGAGGAGATACCTGGCACTATTGAGATACCTAGTTAAATACTGTGTAGCTGGGACTTTTGCAATTTCATGTTGCTGACAGAAATCATGAAAAGGTATGTAAGAAAGAGAGAGAGAGAAAGATATATATATATAATATATATATTTTTTTTTTTTTTAGAAACTCTCTTTCTACTGAAAGACAAGAGAAAGCCAGTTCACTAAAGTTTCTTGGAGAAAGCAACACTATGTTGTTTATGGCCTTTAGAAACCCAGATGTGGAGAAAGATGTGCTAATGAAGGATTAATTAGCATAGTAAATA
This sequence comes from Climacteris rufus, assembly GCA_013398175.1. Lineage (NCBI taxonomy): Eukaryota > Metazoa > Chordata > Aves > Passeriformes > Climacteridae > Climacteris > Climacteris rufus. The sequence goes on along the minus strand of VZRZ01002180.1, from coordinate 875,619 downwards.
AAATAATAATAAGCTTTGGTGTTTGGCAGATGGAACCTAGATGCATTCAGGAGAAAACACAAAATCACCAGTGCCTGAGATGGTACATGCAATTCTATGTCACTTGTTTCCTTCATCCAAAATCCTGGATGAAATGCAAAAATCACTTGGCAGAGTCTGGCTGTGTCTACACGAGCACGAAGTGTGGTGCAATAGGAGCAAAGTGGCAGAGCAGCTGATGTCCACGCTACTTGTGCTCTGGGCCTTTACTCAAGTAGCTTTAGTGTGCTGCTGTAGACTCCACGCCCATTAGCAGCTGCAGTCAGTCAGATGCACTCCTGGATTATGTGCTTCCACTTCCTTTCCTAAGAAAGGAATTTATTTTGCATTTCTGAGCCACTCCATAGTGTGAACCTAAGTGCAATTAAGTGGGGACTATCAGCAGCTTCACAAGTGCCCTCCTCCTTTTTGCTACAAGGTGAATATAGGCTCCTTCCTTTCTTAAAATTCTGTTCTTCAGGGAGTCCTTTGCCTGGTATGCTCCGGCATAAACTGAAGGACTAGGAAACAGCAGTTGTCTTTATGTAAAGTAAATTGCCTTCTGTAATTTATAGAATACTATGAATGTATATATATGAAAGTGTACAGCCTTAACACCCCTACACACACTTAAGCCAAATAATACCAAGGAAACACAGGGAAATTATGGCAATGCAGAATGTACAACATAGTGGGACTTTGACATGTGGGTTGACGGTTTACAGGTTTAATGGGCTGATGCAGCACACAGCCAAACCAAAACCAGCTGAGATAACTTGACTGCCAGTTAAGTGACCCAGTTAGACTTGAGAGGTGGGCCCATGTGACCCTCATAGAGTTCACAAGGCCGAGCGCAAGGTCCTGCACCTGGGTTGGGGCAATCCCAAGCATGAACAGAGGCTGGGCAGAGAAAGGACTGAGAGCAGCCTTGGAGAGAAGAACTTGGGGGTGCTGGTGGATAAGATGCTGGGCATGACCTGGCATGACCTGCACATGACCATGTGCACTTGCAGCCTAGAAAGCCAAATGTGTCCTGGGCTGCATCCAAATCAGCATGGCCTGCAGGGCGAGGGAAGGAATTCTGCCCCTCTACTCTGGTCTCATGAGACACCATCTGGAATACTGCATCCGGCTCTGGGGTCCTCAAGGACCTCCTCAAGCAGGTCCAGAGGAGGGCCATGAAGATGATCAGGAGCACCTCTCCTGTGAAGACAGGCTGAAGGAGCTGGGGTTCCTTAGCCTAGGAGGCTCCAGGGAAACAGTACAGCAGCCTTCCAGTATCCAAAGAGCGTATGAGGGGTCTGCAAGACAGCTGGTGAGGGACTTTTTACAAGAGCATTTAGTGACAGGAAAAAGGGTTATGGCTTTAAACTGAAAGAGGGTGGGTTTAGATTAGATATGAGGAAGAAAATTCTTTTCTGTGAGAGTAGTGAGACACCAGAACAGGTTGCCTGGAGAAGCCGTGGATTCCACATCTGTGGAAATGTTCAAGGCCAGGCTGCATGAGGCTTTGAGCAACCTGGTGTAGTGAAAAGTGTCCTGTTCTTGGCAGCAGCATGGAAATAGATGATCATTAAGGTTCCTTCTAACCCAAACCATTCTATGATTCTGTGATAACTATCAGGGGTCCTCTTATGGCCCCAGCTGCCTCAAGACGCCCATCAAACCCACAGCACCTCACAAAGTTTAGCAAAGGTAAGCAACGAATTGCTACAAGGTCGTTGTCCTCTTCCAACACTTTAATACTGAAATATACGTCCTTTTAGCATATTTATACCGGATACAGACATCCTTTAGAAAGCCGTAAGAAAGCTCTTCCTTTGCAAGCTGTCACCTCAGACCTGTAAGGTGTTAAGGGTCAGTAGTGCCAACGCTACCCTAAGCTCCCTGGGCATCCCTGTCATTTGTGCCCGCACGGCACAAAATTTCCCCCGCCCTCTCCGCGGATTTGAATGCGTTACTGGGGGCAGGGCCAGGGGCGGGGGCAGCGGCAAGCAGGGCGCTGAGACGCGAACAACACCAGGCCCCAACTCCCGCCGGGCGGCGCGGACGGGTGTAGGAGGAGGGGGCAGAGGCGGAGAAGAAGAAGGAGGAGGCGGAGGCGGGCTCGGCACACGCACACGCCGCTCCCGCCGTGCTCAGCTTAAATAGGGCGGCGCCGAGGAGCCGCGCACAGC
>VZRZ01002180.1:822545-873058 GCA_013398175.1 Climacteris rufus | reverse complement strand
CTGCCCTCCAGCCTGGCTCGGCTCGGCCTGGCACGGCTCGGCCTGGCACGGGGTGAGCAGCTCGCTCGGGCCGAGCAGCAGGTAGCGGGCTGAGCGGCGCGGGTCCTGCTGACCCCGCGGTTTGTTTAGCTGCAGGACTTTGCCTTCAAGTAGGTTGTTCTTTCGGGCATGAATGCAGCGTATACTTGAAGCAGCTTTTTTTCCCTTCTTTTTAAGCAATTTAGAGCGCGTATGGAAATGCAGTGTGAGGCAAACTGGCCTAAAATGGAAGGTTCAGTGGCTTTGACTTTGCAGGCTTCCTCTGCTGCTAGGTAGGACTTGCAGTGCTACAGCACAGACATTTAGCCTGGTTACACGACGCTTTTGTTCTAGGATGCATACATTTCTTTTTCCTGTTGAACAGGAATTGCAACACTGGAAGCCTTCAAAATTTCTAAAGGACATGTCTGTGAGCTGTCTGGAGTATTACGGACACCCTCTTGGACTATGTAATCCATCTAAACATATGCTTCACTTGGGTTAGCGTCTGAGATATGATGGTCAGGTTCTGTGATAGGAAAGAACGGAACTATATCATGTGGTGTTAACAGATTTCCTTTTTCATCCACGTTGCTTTACAGGGAATCACGCAGTCGCCTGCGCCTGCTCAGGAGTGTTTATATTTGCCTTTTTGCTTTAGAACCTGCTCTCAAACTCACAAGCTGAGATTTCTTAGCTCAGGATTTGGATCAGATTTCTTGGATCAAGAAATTAAATATAAGAGGGCATTGAGTTTACTGAAAAATACCTTTCTCTTCCTCTTGCAACAACAGCAGTATTAATAATGTGAAAATTGATACATGAAGTTCCTCTTGGAACCTTGGTGTTACTGACTTCTTAAAGTTTAAGGATATGTAGCTTGCTTGTATTGGGATAGGGAAATGTTTGAAGGATGGCTGATGGGGAAAAACTAAAGCTTGTCATTACAAGTAGCTGATTTTTATAGTGTTATCAATTCAAGGTCTTGAGCAAACGGTCCTAGCCTAGTCTGAGGACTGCATGGTTACAATGAACTTACGAAGGCAGCTTCTGACTTTGGTGGATGTTGTTTTACAACTACAACTTGCCCAACATGGGCTTGGAAATTTCAGTCCTTGAGAAGGAAAACCTCAAGTAGCCTCTTGTTTCAAGGACAAGTACAAGGTTGGAATTGGTAGAAAAAGAAATCCAGTGATTTAAAACGGAAGGAAAGACAACTTTGAAATATTTATGTGGATAAGTGACTGGCCTGTTTCCTTAGCAAAGTCTGTGCAGCTGGTTCTCCTATCTCATTGCTCCACTAGAAAGATATGCTTCCTGGGATTTTTTGAGGAGACAGGTGAGTTGTACCTTCCCTGTTCTATGTGTGATGCTTTCCAATGGGGCAGAGTCAATGGTTTCTTCTTTCTTTTTCCTCCAAGAAAACAAGACTTTGACTAAAGTGAGCAACAGTATTAGTAGGTTTGTGTGTTTTATTTTTCTAGATCTTGGTAATATGGTTGATGGAGTTGGGCAGACTGAAGAAAACTAATGACACGAAATCTCTTGCATGTGCAGCAGAGATGAGAGAGATATTCTGGCCCAAGGGATACATTGCTTGATAAATTGAGCTTCTGGCAGTCTTATGAGTAGACTGCCTGCCATATCCTACTTCCCTGCTATGCTAAATTGCAAGTTCAGATACATTAAATATTTCACTATGGTAAATATAACCAGTGGTAACTCCCTAGAAATACTCACAAGTAAGAGGCACGATGGTTTGTTCATTGGTGAATGGTGGTGTAGGGGAGTTTACAATGCTGTGTGGCCCAGGGAAGTTCTGCTGTACAGCATTGACCTTTACAGGCCGTGGGCTGAGCCCTGCACATGGGGGCTTGCATTTCTGCAGATCCTGCCTGACTCCTGAAACAAGGACAGTTGATAATATAAAGCTTCTGCTCTCTTGCTGCCTTTCATGTTGACAGTTATTAATCTACCCAGGGTAAAATATGATTCCCTGCCCCTGGCAGGGAGGTTGGAACTAGATAATCTTTAACGTGCTTTCCAAGCCAAACCGTTTTATGGTAGTAAAATCCTTCTTTTCAGTTAGGATTTGAATCTTGGTAGTACTGGTAATTTGCTCAAAACTGACTGAAAACAGCTTGCATGATTTTATAGAGATATAGAGGAAAAAGGGATTTTGCCTTTGCAGTTGAACCGTTTAAGGGTTATAGCAGAAGTGCATGATGTCCTTTTTCCAGAAGAGAATTTCTGCCTTTTTGTATGAATTAGTGTTCTTGAACCCAGAACTCTTAAGCTTTTTAGTTTGATACTTCATGTGCCATGTTTTGAAAATTTGGCCTCTGCAGTTGGACTGCAGTAATAGCCTGGTGAGGCTGAATTAGTTTCTTAGGAAAACGAGAAGAAAATGCATCCTATCACTGACTCAGAGGAAATGCAGGCATACATTAATACCTGAGGTCAAAAGGTTGTTTGGTTTGTCATACTACTCTTTGTGCTGCTGGTGTTGGGAAGTCACTCAGTGAACCAGTTGCTTCTCAGAAGTGCTTACTGATCTTCCAGTCTCAGTCTTAAGAGTTACATTTTTTTAAAATAACCTGCTGAATGTAAATACTGTCTAGTGTGACACAATGGGGCTTAGTGTACCTGATCCAGGTAGCCTTCAGCAAGACTTCTGGTATCAAAAGTATGAATAAGAAACTAATTCTCACAGAGTCTCAAGTGAGCACTTGAACCATGTGTTAGCTTGATGTTGCATACTGGGCTTTCTGAATAGAAGCCTTTTCCTGGGAGGAGTAGAATGAATAAGTTGGTATGATCTACTCAAGCTGTTAAGCAGCAAGAAAGTTGTTGTGTTCTGTGGTTTTCATCCAAATGATACTTGGATTGATGTTAAATTAACAGAGTAGTGCTGTGATGTACTTGCAAGTCAGAGCTGCAGGGATGCAATTCTAATGGTAGCAGTATAGGCTGCAGAATAGATATTTGTAAGCATCTTCTCTGGTTTTTGCAGGTGAGAAACTGGTAAGACTGCCTAGTGTCACATTGTGTGTGTACAGGTATGGATTAAAGGTTACTGAAATCAATCACTCTCTGAAAGATTTTAGTGGCAAATGTTGGTTTTTCTTTTTACACAGAGTTACCAAGTGCTGTTGGAGGACTGTAATTGCACAAAAGGCATTGAGCAGGTTCTTGTCATGTGTTTCAACTCCTGAACTTGAATAAACTCCAGTGACCTCACTAGTGTGCACTCAGATTACTTGTTGGACATCACTGAGAGGCAAGAATCCAGGTGGAGTTCCACTTGATTGCAAGGGGGTTCTGGCCAGCTGTCTGAGGACAGGCCTGTGACTTTCCTTGTAGATGTGAAAGAGCCTTGACACACCAGTTTCAGATTTAGTGCTCCTTAAAGGCTACAGCAGGAGCCTTAACTTTGGTTGCAGCTTATGAAGTAAATCACTGTGACTTAACTGATGGGTCTGAATCCAGCTTGTAGGCTGTTTGCCTCCAGTTCTGCCTTGTCCCAAATGCAGGAACAGAAACTGAACCAGCAGTGGCAACCTAAACCCCAATGCATGATGCCCTGTGGTTGCTTAGAGCCTGACTGAAGGTGCTGGAGTTGGATGTGTGAATGAATATTAAGGACCTGATTGTTCCTTATGCCTGGGACGTGTTCCTTATTAACAACTCTTTAGTTCTTCCCTCTTGACTCTTGCAGGAAGGTAAATGTCAGTTACTGCTTTAAAAGAAGGGTTAGTTGCTGTCATGCTTGGCTGGGTGAACTAGGTGGTCCTGGGTAAGATAAGATAAGATTGATTATATTTAGGTTTTTTTTTAGTTGGGAGGGGGGAAGGGAGTGAGGTGGAGGTGGTGGAGAAGGAGGTCAGAGTAGAGGATTAGACAATTCAATGTACTTGGTTTGTTCAGAAAAGTCTTCTGTGGCTGAGGAGTCATACATGACATGACAGCCTGCCCCACAGGAGGCATCTTGCTGTCCTGTTGGTTATACAGGGCTTAAACTGGGGTTTCTCCTTCAGGTCTCAAATACCAAAGCTCCTTTGCTGTATCTTGAGGGTGGTTGTGGTTTGCTTGCTGGCTGGTCTGGCTATGTCACAGGTGTTTGCAAGACCTCGGTTGGGTTCCTGTCTGACTGCAGGACAGACAGAAAATCCTGGGAGGGCTTGCGTGGAGCGTTTAGAGTTGCGTGCTTAATAGTAGTATTACAGTAGTCCATGCCCTTCCCCAGCTGTTCTGGTGTGTTTCCTTCTGGGAGCTAATTGCTATGTGATCACTGAGACAAGAGTTGATCTAGTTGAGAACTAGCATCACAACTAACCCAGAAAGATGGTGTTTGCCAGATCAGCTCCTTAGTGACACAACCAGATGATTGCCTGGCCAGCACGGAGAGGGTTGCGGGAGCATGTATCTAGGACAGGTTGGACTGACTCAAATTTAAGCTGATTGTAAATGCATTCTGAGATTAGGGTTATGTATTCTATTCAGACAAAAGGATTTTTCTGGTTAATAGCCAAAGCTATTTGTTCTACCTGTTTTTTATACATAATAAAGGTCCTAGAACATGATTCTGCACTTGCTCTTTCAAAGGTTGAGTGGAGAAAGGCTTAAGGAAAAAATGAGATCCATGGGAGCTGTGTGAACTGTAAGATTAAGAAAAAAACAAACTGCAGTGGCAGGTAGCTGTCAGGACAACTCAAAGGTGTGTGGGTGGCTAGTTCCCTGTTTCAGCATACTGTAGTGAAAACATCTTAGTGCCATATTGCTCATAATAAGAGACAGGCAACTTGTCTTGTAGCTTTCTCCTCCCTGCAAGAGGCTGTAGGAATAACACAGCTGCCTCTTTTACACCGTGTGATGGACCTGCCTTTATGGCAGTGCTAGTGTGCTGTTCATCTAAATATTAGAATAGAGAGAAAGAGAGGCCATTGGTTCTTGGGGTTGTTTTCTTTGCAGTACAGAAGCTGACGGCTGCTCTCCTGTTCTCTTCCGTTGCACTCGAACGATGTCTGGCTATGGATAGACAATAGGCAGGCTGCTGCCCACTGTAAATAGACCATTGTACGCCGAGAGTAGGAGCAGCAAAGAACGGCACAGCCCTGCCAACTTGGGTCGTTGCCTTGAGATACTGGCCCTGCTGTAAAGAATGAGTCTTGGGTGCTGCAGGGTGTGTGTGTGAGAGCAGAGAGAGCTGGCTTTGTCTGAGACTTACAGAACTGCTTAGACGGATTGATACGGTGAGTTCAGAGGGATGCCTTTTGGGGCTGGATTGTGGGAACTGTTTCTCTGGAGGTGGTCAAGACAGATAGTTATCTCTGAAGCAGTTTTGCCTTTTTATCAAAACCCTTTCCCTCACTTTCCCTCTGGTCTTTTTTCAAAAAGACCAAGGTCTTGGGTTGCATTTAGGGGAAAAAAAAAAGTGCTTTTGACCTTAAACGTCAATTCTGTTATTTCCCCCCTACATGTAGCAATCTGAGTATCACAGACTGTTAGTTTTCATTTGGCATCTTCTTTCTTTGGATATTCAGCTATGCCTCGCACTAGGGCTTAGTTTGAGTCTGTTTCTTTGTGGTCCAGATCCTGTCTGGTAATAAGAAATTGCAGGACCAGAATTTGTGAAGAGAGCATGGCTTTTTTTACATGTCTTGAGTGAGGAAACTTAGCTGCGTCCTTCCTTGAGGTAAAAACTGAAAGCCAGGTGGGAGCTCCACTGTGAAGCATCTCAGTCTTGAAGGCTCTAAACCATTCTCCTTGGTCATGATAAAACCCCAGGATGTCTGATGTCATTGAAGCATAAGCCAGGTAAATACTGAGATGACTCAAAGGTTGGGGGGCCTTGAAGCCTCTTTTTTTAATGGGGCATATTTGGATGCTTATGTTAAGAATGTGAATTTATTTCCTTTGTTACATCTGGCTTTGCCTTAAATACAGAAAATGAGAGCTGATACAATTTAACAGGTAGTGTTAAAGCTTGGAATTGCTTAGTCTCGCAGAAAATTCTGGCCTCACCTTGTTTTTTGTGCTGATGAGGCAGAAGGTATAATAAAAAAAATCATCTCAATATAAACATAGCAGCGAAATGTATCATTGTGTACCTGTTAACTTGTGGTATAACTGCTCAAGGAAAGTTTTATGTTACAGGCTTCCCTGAAAACAACTGGTCAAGGAAACGGAAGGCAGAGGTGTGCATCTCTTCATCTAGGCTGAAATTATAGCAGATCCTTGACTATAATGGGACTCATGCATGAAGTAAATGATGATGTTTACTTCAGTTCTTGTTGCCTGTAATGGTACCACAGCCTTTTGAAAGAGTAATTCAAATTACTTTGCATTCCTAAATCAGTGTGTGTGCAGGACAGTTCGTGACTAATGCAGACAGGAAAGCAATTTTAAAAGTCAAAGGTGCTCATTGTGGAGCTTGAAGAAATAAGTAAGCTTGCTCTAAGCCCTTATGTGCATCACAGACCCCCTCTTCTAGTTGCATAACATGGTGTCTGTGATATATGCAAAATTAAATTGTAAGTCCAGACTTCCTTGTTTGTGTGGGGGTTTTTTTATTCTTACTGTTCAGCTGTCTGTATTGAATCTTAAGTAGTTTTCACATGTTCAATGCTAATGAACATGATTTGATCCATAAAAAGCAACAGCATGGTAATCCTAACTATTAAGCCAGTAACTGATTTTTTTAAAAAGAGAAGTTAATACATTGAGTTAATCTCTACCTTCAATCACTACAGCCTGATATGTTGTGCACTTTGGTTATAGTCTGCTGTATATCACTGTGCAAATAATGAAGAGGCATTTCTGTCGTGGCCCTGCTTGTTGGGGTGATGCAGCTCTGTGTCCTAAGGCTATGCCAGAAAAGTGTGGGGAAGAAAGAGCAGTGCCTGCAGGCTGGGTTTTACTCCATGGGTCCAGGACTGCTCCAGAGATGGAACTCGATTCCAACCTGACACTGCCCCCAGCCATGACCTTGCTTCAGCCTGTCCTGTTAATATTGTGAAACCATGGGCCCTTTGAACTAGTTTTATGACTTTTTTTGCTGTCTCTAGCAAATCTTGTCCAAATACTGGTTAGACTTTGTGAACTCTACCATGCTTCTGTTGCCTGATTGAATAACTGATTGCAGTAGTAAAGATTTAAAGTTCAGACTGTGAACTAGAGGCTTTCCTGTAGAAATATGCGGTCTTAACCAAGTATGGTTGGTTTTAAAACTAATAAACATAATTCTGCGTGTTTGGGTTTTGGTGTCTTGTATGCCACCATTCTGCAGCGGTGTATCCTTCCACAGTGTGTTTTAGCTATTTAGCTGCGTCTCTGGACATTCTCTAGGACCTTTGTTTAATTCTGTTGACCATAGGAAATGGCTAGGACCTAAATTACCTAAGTGAATCCATCTCTTTGTGGTTGGAGCAAGCGGGCCAGCGCTGCCAGGCGCGCTGGTGGCAGGGCCCGCGGTGGGGTGAGCGCTGCGGGCCGGGCGCTGCCGCTGCCATTGGCCCCGCGCGGGCCGGCGGCTCCGCTCACCTCTCACCCACTGGGCATCGGCCGGGGGCTGCGGCATGTGACAGGCGGCCCGGGAGACCTTGGCTGGAGAGGAGAGCACCAGCTGAGCTGATTGCAGTCCCTTTTTTTTCTGCAGCTGGTTCTTGCTGTGGAATATCTGTGTCAGTGAGTGCTGGCGGGGAGCAGCCTCTTGCAGCCCTTCCTTCTGTGTGAACGTGACAAATCAAATGTGCTTCCTGTGCTTGATTATATTGCTGCGTGCTGCTGCCTTGGGCCTCATTTGCCACTGCTTTAGTCTGCCTCATGACCAGAGATAAATCGCTGGCATGGTGCTGGGAGAAATAGGAACTTGCTAAGTAGCATAGGGGAGCTATGGGAGGATATCGGCTTTGAAAGCAGCTTGCTGTACTGACCTTTCTGTGCGTGACTGGAGAGAGAATAGAAAAGAGTTTATTTTACTGAACTTAGGAGAGGAAAAGTCTTGCTCTTGCTATGCTACTGTAGGATTAGGATGCTGTCTGTTACATGCAGGCAAGATAACATATGTCCCTGCCCTTCCTTTCCCAGACTTCCCTGCTCGATGAATAACTGTTTAAACAATCTTACAGTACAGCTATTCTACAGATAACTATTTTAAAATTGTGAAATTCTCTCCTTGAACAAAATGTCTGCTTTTAAAAGAATTTGAATACAGTCTCTGAAAGCAATACTACAACACTAAAGAAATTCCCTCTTCTTAGCCCCACCTATTTTTCTAGAGCATGAACTAATAATTGCTTGCTTACTTAATTGCGGCACAGATATCTAAAGATATTGCCTGCCCTTTGATAGCGGGAAGCCAGTAGGATCAAGTATACGTGGCTGTCCCACAGCAACCGTGAATAAAAAGGGGATTTCAGGTTTTTTGTGCACCTTTCTTTCATACCAACAGATTGGAGCGCTGGAACAGCTGCTCTGAACGGCAATGCAAGCACATGAGTTGTTCCGATACCTCCGAATGCCAGAGCTCGGGGATGTCCGGCAGTACGTGCGCACCCTTCCCACGAACACGCTGATGGGCTTCGGCGCCTTCGCAGCTCTCACCACCTACTGGTATGCAACGAGACCAAAAGCGCTAAAACCACCATGTGATTTAGCAATGCAGTCTGTGGAAGTACAGGTAAGTGTCACCTGATGGATGCTGTAGTTCTCTGAAGTTTGAACCCTAAATGCAGCATTGAGAGAGACCAAGCACCTGATTTATGTATGAGTGTTTCTAAATGGGTAGTGTGGGGAGAATGCATTTCTGAAATGTGGCTTGAACTTAGTATTTTGGCTTTCTGAGTTTGAAACCCAATTGGAGGGCTGAGGTCATAGTGGAAATAACTCTCACAGGAGACAGGTTCTGCTGAGACAACTGAGCTTCTGATCTCACTTGGGACAAAACTTGGTCATGTTAGAATTGGCACAGTATAGTTTTCAATTTGTAGCCATGTGATGACCTATTAAATTAGGTCTTGGGGTCAGAGTGTGTATGCTGGTATATACTGATTGGGCTAATACTCTTCTGTTATTTTTAGTGTATAATAGCTGACACATGAGCCTTTATATTGTGTTACAAGCATGAAGAGGGTACTAATTGTCCTCAGATGATCTGTGGAAAGAAATATTAGTCTGCCAAGAGATCCCAGCCATAGAGTAAGTTGAAATTAAACCAACCACCTGCCAAACTCTAGATATGTTAGCTTAGCTTTTGTCTTCTGCTTTTTGGAAGCAGAGTTGCTGTTAGATGATGGCCTTTTAAAAGTAGAAGTCAAACATGGAAAGAGTGACTAGAAGAAATTGTTACTTTGTAAGCAAATATAGACAACTGATTGCAAAGGTGGGATTTCTGGGAGTTGCAGTTGTATTGGTTCTCCTGCTCCCTACAAATACTTATTCTTTCAAAAATGCTTGTTTTTCTTCAGGATAGACAAGGTGTTTTTTCCTTTTGAAGGAAGGAGACAGTTTTGGAAGGTTGTGATCTTGAAAGGAGATACTTATAAACTGTAGGATTGTAATAGCTTCTTGCCTTACTCATGATAGTCAGAAACTACCACTATAGGTTATATATATATATACTTGGAACTGAAGTCTCCTTTTACAGTACATTTTTCTGCATGGATAGACTGCATTTAGTTGTCCTATATCAAATGAATTAACATGACTCTTGTGCTTAAGAACAGATTCATGAACTCTAGGAAAGCAAACTCCTGTCATAGCCTCAAATTGGGCACTTTTTTCAACGTCTCATAATAGAGGTTGAAGAAGGACATATTAGTTGGCCCCTCCATTCAGTAGTTTATTNCGTGGCAGAGCAGTTTGAAATTTAGAGGTCAACTTCATGAACTCTAGGAAAGCAAACTCCTGTCATAGCCTCAAATTGGGCACTTTTTTCAACGTCTCATAATAGAGGTTGAAGAAGGACATATTAGTTGGCCCCTCCATTCAGTAGTTTATTTCCTAATCTTCTCAGTATGGCACAGATTAAGCTTACTGACACATCATGTTAAATATAGCAAATAGTGGTCTGCTACTAGAAGTACACAAAAGGGAAACCAAAATATGCTCTTGCAATGTGACAACTGACAAAAATCTCTTTCCAAGCAACATGTGTAGAGTAAGGATCTAGAAGTTAGATCTTACCTCTCTTGGTGAGCTTTTCCAATCCTAACAGTAGCCATGTACACAGTGGGTAGAATAGTCTTGTAAACCAGCACATCTTGGTTGCTGGAATAAACTAGCAGTTTTCCAGCTGTGGAGGGCCTTGCTAATCAATATAGACTTCAGCAAACTTTTGGGGGGCATTTCTTTGTAAGATGGTTAAACAGTAGCTTTTAACTGTCCATAAACCCTGTGAGAAATGCTTATTTGCTTGAGACTGTTGACAGCAGTCTCAGTTTACTGCCTTTACTTTCTCAAGCTAAATTACTTGTCACTGCTGGATTCTGAGATTGAAATAATTGTTTAGTGGTATGAGACTTCACTAAGCTGCTTAATGCATCATTGATCCAATTATACTAATTAATATTGGCTCTCTGATCAGATAACAGTGTTATTTTTCAATGCCTCTTTAGAAAATACATTTTAAGAGGAAGACTGAATAGTAGTAAGACTTAACTGAAAAACACCTGAGTGTGTTAGCGTTTCTTGGTGATAAAAGAGCTCCATTGCAGAGAAAATGTTGAAATGAGCAAGATCTATCCAATTTTGTTTACTTTAAGGGCTGTATCTGAACTATTAATACTGTTGTAAACTGTAATCAAATGAGAGTGTTTGTTTTGAATCAAGTTGCAAGTATCTGTTGGAATTGGTACTCTTATAACAGTGACAAGACTTTAATAGTGCTCGGAATTGAAGTTCTCACTACATTTTGCTTAGAGTTTAACTTCACATACTCCATTTCCTTATGTATGTATTAAGATGGATTGTCACTTCTACAGGAAAAAAATCAAATCCTGCTCTCAAATCAGGTCTTAACATATTTTTCCTGCCTAAACAATATGATATTAAAAGGTCTGAGGAGTTGCTCCAAAAAATACACACGGCAGAAGGCAGTGCCTCTTCACTACCATTTTACTAATTTACCTGGTCATTCACAATAAGAAATTTGAACTAGAAATAAGCTTCTACATAATTTTTACTTGCGACTTATTTTCTTGGCCTCTAACAAAGGGAAGTCATTGACTGGAGTAGGGTTTCTGCATGTTCTGATAACATATCTTCATAACTTCATGGGAGAAAAAGGATGCTATTTACTCTTGTTCCAGGTCACTTTCCATCTCTGGAAAGCTTTGATTTGGTAGGCCAGCACCCAGTGACCCATTTTAACCATCACTGGATGAGCGTAACAATTGCACACTTAGTTGACTACAGGTGCAAAGAGTTACTGAAGTGGCAGGGACACCTTCCACTACACCAGATCGCTCAGAGGCCCTATCAGCCTGGCCTTGAACACTTCCAGGGCTGTGTGATCCACATCTGGATCTGTCTGCCTGTAGACTGCTCTTTGTTTCCACTGGTGGCTGACAGCTGAATAACTTTGGCTATTGATTTTGAGTGCAGGTGTATGGCTGTCAAATATATTAAATCTTGCTTTAAAAACTTCTATTTGTCCCTACTTATGCTAAAGCATATAGAAGAATAGGATAGAAATAAATATTAGGATGTCAGTATTTTCTGAGTTTGGATTTGATGGGCTGTTTAGTTCCGTTAAAGACATTCAAATACAGAGAGAGGTATTCTTACATTTTTCTGATACCTTACCAGAATTCTAGCATGCCTTGTCTTTCAAGAACCACTTGATTAGACATGTGCTTTTCTACCTATGAATGATCAGTTTTAGGTGCTGTGTGTTTACCTAGGAATTAACATGCTTAAAATTATATGGCTGGTAGGAAAACTCTCTGGCTTATACTACTTGCTGCTCAGAATAAGTATGTTGGTGACCTAAGCATCACTTGCTCATGTACTTTCCCTCTCAGGTAGAGGGAAATTTCTCTTGTCTCTGAGGCATGATGGAGCCTGCAGTGTTTTGACGTTACTGCTAATCCTAAACAGCCTGTGTCAACAAGAAGCAAACCCATGGCTTTAACTAAAGCAGTTATTTATATGACCTGATTAGGCATTGATAGAGTAATATATGCACTGATGTAGAATAAATCTGTTTCCTTCAGCTGCTGCTATTTTGTACCAATGCCAAGGTTTACTTAATGGCCAGCACTTGATGTGTAATGGATTAATTTCCTGCAAGGGCTGCTTTACACAAATAACTAGAAACTGTTCTTGGACTAAGCAGATTTTATTGCCTGACTACTTTAGAACACTTTGTTAAAATTGACAACCCTTTTGACTGCTTATCTTTTTACTGGACAGATCTGCTAAATGCCATTCAACTAACTTGTGTAAAGACAGCCAAACATTCCAGTCCTGAGTTTCAGGTATTTGGAGGTTGTAACAACCAGTGATTTTTAAACAAATTTGCTGCAAACAGAACTTGCCCTGATATTGCACAAACATTCTGGATAAGGACCGTTTGGACAAGCTCTTAAAATAGTAGATCTCACTGCTCTCAAGCAAAATGTAGACTAATTCTGTTGTTTAGTAGAAGAGTTAAGTTAGACTTTGCCTTAAGCCCCTAGTTTGACCTTCAGCATATCTGGAAGTATTTCACTGCATCAATAACATTGAACTCTTTATGGTCTTCACACAAGGACTTGGGGGTGTTTCAGAAAAACTCTTATTTTAGGACTATTGAAAATCCAGTTAATTTCACTTTTCTATGGAAAAAAGAACAAAGTAAGCAAAACTGTAAGTTGGTTATGTTTCTCCTTACTGAAAACCCGTAAGAACTGATGGTATCTTTTCAATAGTAGTCTGTTATAGAATTTCTTTTTTCAGAAGGACAGTGCCATCAGTCCTGTGTCTAAGCAGTGTGCTGATAACTCATCTTCAAATTTGGTTGGTGCCTCAGACCCTGAGAACTGCTTCTGTGGTGCTGTGTAATGGGGCATGTAAACAAAACAGCAGTAGCCCACATGAGGAGAAGCAAATAATTCCTGATTCTTGCTGAGGAATGGCTTAGGATATTGCATTTCACTTGATGTAGGAATTGCAGCACATCAGACATGTTACATGTGATACATTGCACTTGTTGATGTTACCTATGGCCGTGATAACAAACTACAGCGTGTGATCTTTCTCAGATTGGCTCCAGAGTGGCAAAACTGGGAAAATGCAGAAGATAACCTTGTTTATCCAAGATATGAGAAACCAGTGCAATAAAGCAAGCAGTGCTTTTCTCTCCAGATAGACATGTACTAGTGATCTGTTAACTTTCTGTAGAGTAGATGTTGGCCTGAGAGCAAGTATACTCTTGTATTTCTAATGTTACAAATTTTTAGAGGTAAGCCACTCATTAACTTGTTCTGGGTCATGTTCACAGTGTGTTTTTCTGCTTACTGTCAAAGGAGTGGCAAGCACTGCATTACTCATAGTGTTTTGCTAAAACAAGTTAGACTTGTTATAGTGCAAAAATATTTTTCTCTGTCCCTTTAATGTGCTAGCTCATTTCTATAGATATGGGCAATATGACATCTTCTGCAGATAAACCTGTATTTATGTCATTTCTGCATGGAACAGGTGATGTCTGGTCCTCCAGGATAGTTTGAAAACAGGAAAAGAAACCAATGGTAGAGAAGAACCTATAACTACATATAAGCAGCTTTCAGCTGTGGATGATAGACTAACTAAATCTGTGCCTGAATTGTCTAGGGTTTGACTTTATGAAGGAACCAGAAATTCTCACCGATAGAGAGAAAATCTTACGTGGTTTTTACTCAAGACCCTCTGTTCAACCAGATGGGCTGCTCTTGATAAGAACTTGCTTGTAGGTGTCTGTCATCATAACAGGACTAATTAACAACTGTGGCCCAATAGTCATTGCATAACTGCAATTTGTGAAACTTGATTGCTACAGATTGCTATAAAATTAGTTTATTTAATCAGTCACTCTAAAAAAGGCAGTGTTAAAACTGAACTATTAAATTCTTGTATTGACTTCCAGTTGTGACTCAGGTAAATGCTCACCAGCTGAGAAATGGTGATTATAATTCTCAAGGTAGTATTGTCTTCACTGCGTTTAAATAAATCAAGAGGAAACCCTTTTTTTGTAAGACAGAATTTTACATTGGATTAAAGGATGATATTTTTATCTGGAACAGAATATTTTGCTTAAAAGAATGGTTGGTTAGGGTGTTGGTGACCACGCTTAAAATCATTTAGGGTTTGAAACCACAGATTGAAGTGTGATTATGTTCTGTAATCTTAATTAGAAAAGTAGATCAGGACTGCGGCATTAATATTCTGTCTGGAGAGATCTGAGGCTGGATTTAGAAAGCTTGATGAAATTAATTATGCTATATACAGCACTAATAGAGTAAAACATTCTTAAGAAAAATAGTCTGACAAATGCCCTTTGACAGTCCTTACTATTCTCGTTTGTTCTGTGCTATCATTGGTAGCTGAGGAATAAGATTTTGCCTGATAGGTTTTTGGTAATGTAGGGAGCAGTCTGACCCTTGAAACAATGTCCTCAAAAACCTTGCATATCTCTCAAGAAGAATATTCCTTCAAGAAATTTTGATTCATTTACAGCCAACAAGTGTGTTTAACCTTTCTAATTGATTTCTTAGGGTGGTGAGCATGCTCGAAGGTCCTGTCTTCTCAACAGTGACGAACCATTGTTGTACTACTATGATGATGTGAGAACAGTTTATGATATTTTCCAAAGGGGTTTACAAGTATCAAGTAAGTCTAAAATTAAAGATAATATTTTCAATGTGTCAAGAATGCATATTTTGAGCTCTTTTGAAATCCAGCTGGGCACAGGGGATCTCTGTCTAGCAATATGATGAATGTATTGGATGTGAATTTTCTTGAAGACAAATTTAACTGGTCTCTTGTGAAGTAGTTGTGTGCATAAAGTCAGTGCTGTATTCCTTGCCCTGTAGCTACCTTGTTGCCTCTGTCCTTTCTCAGCTTCCTTCCCTGCACCCCTGAAAAAAACCCATTTGTCTTCTGAAGGTGTCTGCAGAGAATCTAGAGGCTTAACACCCAGAGTGGTGTCAGGACAGAGGAGCTGGGGTTAAATTCTGAGTAACTTTTATCTTTTTTAGATAACGGTCCATGTCTAGGTTTTAGAAAACCAAACCAGCCATATGAGTGGATCTCCTATAAAGAGGTAAGTAGTCTTTCTAACTTAATGCTAGATCTGTTTTTGCTTTCTGGGAGCATTGATACAACATCAAGTAATGTGAGATAACAAATCTGAATTATTTATAGATGTTTTAAAGTAGTAGCAGAATATTGCAGAAAGGTTCTAGTTCCTATTACAGTGTCTTAAAGGAACAGCCTTAAATATGTGCAAAGGAGAGAAGAGAAGAGCATCTTCTGTGCTTGGTTTGTTAACCTAAAAAATTTCTAAAATAAAACTGTTATCTTGGCAGCCCTTAGCATCTCAGTGCAGAATTTAGAATTTGGGCATTGCCTCTGAAGAGCTGCAGCTTTGAAGTAGTGTCCTGGGGCTCAGACTGCTACTACTTTAAGTGCTTGCTTCTAGGAGGCTCACTTTACACTAGAAGTTCTATCTAAAGCTGTTGTTTGGGCTTCCTGACAACTTGTCTCCATAGTGCTGAACAATGGTTGTATAGGATGCTAAAAGATATGCTTCTAACTAGCAGTATGCTGCTTCTTGATCCCTGAAAATATCTGTATGCAAATCTCCATTAACATCTATGCAATCTTAGGTTGTTACTGATTTAATCAGTTGGTCTTCACATTTGCATAAACTTTGCCCACTGCATACTGTTAAGGTCATTAAACACCTTCTGTGTGTAGCAGACCTCACTTTTTTCCCAAGGTGACTTTGCAGGGAACTTGTTAAGGGTAACTTCTCTTGTATTAAAGCTTTGTGGTTGGAGTCATGTGACTAACATGGTGTCAAGTCATGTGCTAGATGAAAAGAAGTTAGAAAATTGCCTTCCCAAGCTTTGTTTCTAGAACTAACTGGATTTTGCCTCCTTGTTCTTCTGCTCTTTGGAGAACAAGAAATGCTATTCCCATAGGCACTGAATGAAGCAGAAGGATGGCCTATGCAGTGCTTGTGATTAAGCAGAAATACAATGTTGAATCATTCAGTCACTACTTGGGTTTAACACATATACAACAAAACAGCCTCTTCTGTGTATGTGTGCTTAACTTTTAAACTTGCACTTAACACTTGCAAGTCCAACTGGATCCAGTGTCTCTTCTGCTGCATACTGAGTGCAAGTGTAGTAACTACAGTCAGTCCAATATAATGGCCCTGCAATGTTTAGGTTATCAAAGTCACAGAGGGCATCCCAAATAGACTAGAAAACTTCTCTCATTCATACCAATTAGTAATTGTTGAGGGTAGTTTGCAATTATGAGCTTGCTCTTATTTTTTTTTCCCTTTTTTTGCCCCTCCAGGTTGCAGACAGAGCTGAGTGTGTGGGCTCTGCATTACTCCACCGAGGCTTCAAACCATCTCACATTCAGAATATAGGAATCTTTTCACAAAACAGACCTGAGGTAATTTAATTGACATTTTGTGTATCTGTAGTCTGGCTGTTGTTGAAATGGCCCACCCCTTTATCTTGGCAGTGTATTGAACTTCCCTCCTGAGAGCCCATTTGGTGTTGGGTAAAGCCTAAAGGCTGATGTTGTAGACTCATGACCCATAGACATGGCATTTTTAGCTAAGAACCAAAACTGGCTGTTGACACAATGGTTAGTGTCTTATATTGTGTTCTGTTTTGGTTTTTTGCTCCCAGAGGTAAATGCAGAAGACTGGAGAGCAGGAAGAGAATCAGGGAATTCAGAATAACTTAACTAATTATCTTCTATTTCCAGGTTATAGAGGTGGCTTGTTTAATGGGAAGCAAATGTCGTTCTTCGTGAATGTAAACTCTACTGAGTTTCTCTTAAAAAGTAACATTGGAGAACAAGGGAGCTGAAAGTGACAAGGAGGTGTTTAAAGCCTTTAAAACACAAAGGAACACTTAGTGATTAAATATTTGGACAGATAGAAGATGGCTTAAGGTGATGACTGTCTCTATCAGAGGTGCTGGGCACAAAGATTCTGGGAGGGAAAACTTGATGAAGGCAAAAATTGGAAATTAATTTAATAAAAATAGGTAGAAAGACTGAAAGTGACATAAAGAAGATAACCTGAGACAACCTGATATTGAGATTGATAGTGCCTATCCATTTTAACCCAGAAGTGGTTCTAGATTGCCCTTTCTAAAAATATTAAATATTCAGTAAGTATGTATTCTCTAGACTTCTTTATTTAATCTGTTTAATAGGGCTGAATTTCTCTAACCTAGGTTTATGTATTAGTAGCTTGAGCTAGTACTTGCTGCACTAAGCTAGTTCAATCTAAACCTGTATTAAGACAGCAGTCTGGTTCTTCCCCTTTGCCAAAAGGGTGCTGTACCTCTTGATTCAACACTCCCAGCTGGTTGCCATTATCAAGGGACATCTACAGTGCTGACAGGGTTAGAAGTTCTATCAGTGTCTTGGTCTCTTGTCATTAAAGTGCAAGCTGTGTGACAAGTGACTTTGGCTTCCTTTTTCCTCTCTCAACCTCTACACCCCAAGAAAACCCTGAACTCCTGATTCTCCTGCTGAAATTCTATTTCTAACAGCTTTAGATTTATTTCTGTAATAAAAAAGGCTGACATTTATTCAGCTAGGAAGCTGTTAAATAACATGGAGTTACAGACTCTACAGTTCAATTTCCTATGCTTATAACATGATGAATTGGAAATAAGAAAGGCAGACAGATGTTTTTGTTGAGCCTGTTTGAATTGTTTCTCTGTAGATCTTTGGGTGCTAAGTCTCTGCTGGGTTAGTGAGTTTTCTGGAGGAGACCATGGTTTGCCCTTGGATCACAGAGATAAAATGCTTGAGTTGCATTGCTTTGAGTTGTGTCAGGAATGAGCTGAAGACCTGTTTAAACCAGCAACTTTAAATCTGGGATTTTCCCTGCTCAAAACTATGGGATGGGTGTTGTGACATCCCAGACATAATCACTAATCCAGAGAGGAGAATGTGAAGGGTTTTTTTGTGTGAAATTACTCACATTTGTAATTTCAGGGAACAACTCCTGGGGAAATCCCCTAACGGGGAAAATCTTACCAACTTAGTTGCTTAAATAGTCATTTAAAAAAAAAGACTGGATTTGTAAATAAAACTATTGCTTTCTCTGAGTTCCTGGAAACCAGTCATCTCTTCTGGAATTGAGGAAGTTTTGTTTTGGATTGAGAAAAATCACAACAATGAAATATAGTTTCCCCTAATCGAAGATCAGAGCCATGTCAGAAAAGAAACTGAAAGTGTGCCTGTTGTCTATATTCAGTGCTAGTTGCTTGCTTGGGCCTTGAGAGAAAAATCAAGTGTCAAGGTTTGATATTTGTATTTACTCTTAATTTTAGAAGCAAAATGGAAAAAAAATAGTCTTGGTAGCCCAGAAAATAAAGGTGCTGGTTGTACCATTCAGAATGATGATGTGCAAGAGTTGCTGGAGGCTGCAACAGGAAGCTTTTATCACTGTGTGCAGCTTCTGAAGTCTTGCTGTAGTAGACCCCCACCCTATTGAAATAACTCCTAAACTTCTGGCTGCTGAACAGCAGTTCAGCTACCCCCTTGCTGCGTGTCCAGGAGGATGCTGTTTAGCAAGAACTATTCAGTGAATTCTTTCATGGCTATTCCAGATGTGCCTGCTTAGACTTACCAGTCTGTCTGTCTTCATGAAAGTCTAGTTACCTGTTAGCTGGCCTTGTACTAGTTTTATAAGAAGTCCTTTTGGACAAGAGGTGAACAGCTTGCCCATTGCATGAATGCTGTCAAAAATTTCCTGTGTCTAAGGCTGTTTTAGTTTCCCAAAGTAGTCTATTGATTGTCTCCTAATAAACAGTTTATAAAATTGAGATTTGGCAAATTTGGCAACTTTCATAGTCTCTATATTACATATTTTATAGAATAATCAGCTGAGTCGTGTTTAAACTTGTCATCATACAGGGGTGAGGTAACTGGCTAGTCCTGCAAAAACACTGGGAAGTGTGACAGTTTGGGAGTGGGGAAAACACTCTTGTTAGTGCAATCCTTGTTGAATTGTAAGTTCTGGTAACTTTAAAAGATGCATGCTGCTTTGTTCCTGTCATTGTGACTGACTACAAGTACTGAGATTTTTTGATACTTTGGAAAAATCGGAAATGTTCCAGTTCCACTGGCCTCTTCATGTGTCTGGAGGCTCCCATTTGAGAAGCTGTATGCTATTCTGAATTTTGGCGTAGCTAGTTGATTACAAACTATACCAAATAGTTACTATAAAAAAAAATTGCATTACTATGTTACCTTGATGGTATTTGGGATGAAAACTGGCTGGCTGTAAAGCATTGCCGGCTCACATAACATATAATAAAGCTGCAGTATTCATTGTTCATTGACTACTGTACTCGTTAGCAGGTAAATCCTTGTTATTGCAGCTTGCAGGGATGTAATTCTTCATGTTGGATTTCTATAAAGAGGAATGGTTAGTGTTGAGAAATGTTGAGAAATTTTCTGGGGCTGGCTCTCCAAAGAACTTCTACTTTAATTGCACATGTTGCATGTCTGACCATCAAATGAGATGCAGATAATGCAGGGGTAAGAACAATGTGTGTCTAGAAATTTAACGTGTGTCAAAACATAAGTGTGTCCTTCACTGATTCGTTGTAACATAGAAGATACATGGTAACATGGTAGACAAACTTGTCTACCTCAATAAACCAATAAAAAATACTGGAGTTTTGCTGAAAGCCTTTCTGTTATTAGGTAAACTAAGGAGACAGTTCATGTTAACTGCTTTTTTCAAAAGTACTTAATATTACTTCTAGGGATAGAGTTGAATTTTATTGGAGTGGATTCTTTCCTATAGCTTCTTATTATTTAGGGGTTTTTCATCCTTCCACAGATGAAAATTGAGTAGGTCTTCAAAGTAAAAAAAGATAGAAGCTGCCACTTACTTTTTAGAAAGACTTGTCCAAATGAGCTGTGTCTTATTAGCTGATTTAAATATGAGGTCTGTTACAGTAAGCAAAACATACTGTCTTTCATCTCTTCTTTTTGTGCAGTGGGTCATCATTGAACAGGGATGCTATGCATTCTCCATGGTGGTGGTGCCACTCTATGATACCCTGGGGGCTGAAGCTATTACATACATTGTGAACAAAGGTAGGACACTTTCAGTAGTTCAGCAACTCAATATATGATGGTAGAGCTGACTGAGGACAGAACTGTAGCCTTTTTCAGAAAAGTCTTCCATTGCAACATACTGAAGTATGTATGGATCTGGTCTAAACTCAACTTGTCATATTGGTAATATAATTCTGTTTTATCAGGTGACTTGTCATTGGTTTTCTGTGACAAACCTGACAAGGCCAAACTTCTGCTAACCAGTGTGGAAAAGGGAGAAACTCCAATACTCAACACCATTGTTATCATGGAGCCTTTTGGTGTGGATCTTGTGGAACGTGGCAGAAAGTGTGGTGTGGAAGTCTTCAGCATGAGAGAAATAGAGGTAAGAATGCTTAACCTGCTTAACTGCTTTCATCCTATTTACTTGTGGTGGATTAGTTTCAAAATACTTAATTATCTCTTGGACTGAAGTTTACACAAACATAAAAAATCATAGGAGGAAAGCAACTTGCTAATAGTATTTCACAATGCTCAGAGTATAAAAGTGGATATGCCAAGATGACAGAACTAAAACTTATTAACATAGTCCAAGACTGAACACTTGATCCAAGTGTTAAGGCTTGCCCATGTGAAGCATAACATTATAATTATATACTGTGACTAATATTTCAGAAATTCTTATTTCAAGAAGAGCCTGTGTCAGTTTTGGTCTTGCAAAAAATGGCCTTTTTCCCTGTACTTTGAATCTACAAGATGTTTTCTGGAGGAAAAGGAAAATGTCAGTATACTTTTTACAGGATAAGGTTATGGTGATATAGGGGAATTAGACTTCCAGGTTTTGGAAGTAGAAATTATTTTGATTAACCACCTAGTGTCCAGGTTTTGGTTTTGCTTCTAGTTTTTGTCTGCATAGTCTCTTATGCAAGTTTATTTCATAACTTCACTCATTTGGAGAACCCTCAGGATCAAATTGCATGAAGTACATCTTCACAATGAGATTATGAAACAGGGTTTAGCCTGGTTTCAGCTCACTAGGCTTTGTCTCCAGATAAATGTGCTTGTCTTGGGCAGGTGTCAGTAACTGGTGTAAAATGCCTCATTTCACTGAACTTGTTTTCATAGCAGTTAAGGCAGCTATGTTAATAGGGCCACCTTCTGGCAAAGATACAAAACTGTCAGCATGTCTTTTTTCAAAAGATGATTGACTCTGTTGTAGCTAACTGGCCTCAGTAGGAGTGCCAGGTTAAAATGGGGCTGAAAACATGAAGTGAAGCTAGAGTTCTGTGACTTACAGCTCACTGGCCAAAGGGTTGGGTTCAGCTTGGAAAAAGAGTGGCCCAGCTATAAGTTGTAACACTAAAATCAGCTTCTTTTGTTGAGTTGAACTGCAGTTTATGACAGAGGAAGATGCTTTCCACCTAATCTTTTTAGCTACAGGAAAAAAAAGTTGTCTTTACAGTAGAAGATTATGTTTAAGTAGTGACTTTCAGTAGTACTTTCTAGATCTTATTGCAAACATCAAGTGTTGTTAAGTAATACATGCTCCAAGAGTCTTTTGTTTAAATCTCTGAAGATAAGTTAAAGGCAAACTTAAATATTTCTAGTAATGTTTCAGTGAACAGGAGTAACTTTTGTCACTTTTTTTTAAGGGGATAGAGACCTTTAGTGTCTCTTGAAAGGTAACTATGAACTGTTTAGGAGCTTAGATTAGAATAGAATGACTATTTCTAGTTCTAAGTAGTTGTTTTCTGGATTTCTGGCTTGAGCTTATTGCTCAGCTGTGCATGGGTTGTGTGAACAGTTCATCTGTGTACCCTAGATGCCATCAGCTTAGTTTCTGATGCCCAATATCTGTATGTATTGTGTGGTTGCTTGTAGCTGAGTAACTGTGAATAAATGGCTCTTTAATAGGAAGAGATGGTGGAGTTTTGTGCTAAGAGATCAAAAGAAGTGTCTGGAGATCTTAGCTGTATATTCAGTAAATACCAGATTTTACTCAGAGCAGGTTGTAGGGAGGTACTGAGCTTATGGTGGCACTTGAAATGCAGGGGCTCTTTGGAGCCGACAGCTGTGTTGCCATAGTGGTAAGTCTTTGCGTAATGCACCCTTTCAAAAAGGCAAGCACACAGGTATGGGAATGTTAACAGTGTTTCCAGGCATTTCCTTAGTCTTAAACCTCCCTGGGTAAATCTAAGAGGTGCATCAATACCAAAGGAAGTCTAGGGCTGCAAAGGAATGCTTAGTGCTATTATTGTGTACTTGGAATGCAAAGGCAGTGATAAAGTTGATGTGTCTGTCCTCAAGGGTGCTTCCAAAGCTACACTTAACAGAAGGTCCTCTTTAACTTGCCTAAGTCCTTAAGCTCATATTGGTTTTAATCTTAAATAGGCATGACAGTAATAAGTCTGTTTGAAACTTTAAAGCTCATAGATACTGAGCATCAGCTTGCAGATATTTCCTTTTATTCATTATATCTTTGATGGTAAAAGGATCATTTTGGTATCCTTTCCCTTCTGCCTAAAGAACCATAACATTAATGGCCAGGCCTGAGTAACTAAGGAGGGAGAAGGCATCAGGATGATGGTTTCTTATACCTGCACTCCTCTGTAAAAGGAGTACAAACCAGCACTGAAACTGTCTTCCTTCTCACAAGCAGTGGTGCTTCTCACAAGCAAGGTGCTTGCTGAGATGAGACTTGCTTTATTTACTCAGTATTTGTTATGTATTTGTTAGGCACACTTTCTGGAGGTATAGGATTGTCTGTTGTCATAACACTGTGTAACCTTGAGCTTCCCTAGTGAGTGACTTCTGATTTATTAACTGGAAAAAAAATCCATAAGCTTTAGATAAGTTATCACTGTTGTACTTGTAGAACATGGTAGTTATATTTAAAATGTCCTTTAAGGCCTTTGTTACTCTTTTAATCATCATAGAATCACAGAATTCTATGGAAGGAAGGAACCTTAAAAATTTAGTTCCCACCCTCCAGCCACAGACAGGGATGCCACCCATTAGCATTGGATCACTAAAGTTAAAATGCCCTGACAGTATAAGCAGTGAAGTGTTATGGTGTATAGTAATGTTTGATAAATTCAAAGCAAGAAACCTACATGCTTATGTCTAAATTCTCTATCCTCTCCTTTCTGTAGGCGCTAGGAAGAGCACACAGGCAGAAACCTATGGTAAGTGTGAAATTGTCACTTAAACCAATCTGAAGCTGGTTAGCATTCTTTAGATCAAACTAGCAAATCTCCCTATCTCCCATAGCTCAAAAGTAACACTAGCATCCTGATGTTTTGTCTAGGAAAATATTTTTCCTTGCTATCTTAACCATACTAATACTTTCTTAACTCTCATAGCCTCCAAAGCCAGAAGATCTAGCAATCATCTGTTTCACCAGTGGAACAACAGGTACACCTCTTTCCATTATGTAGAATTTATTATTCTGTATGTGCAGAATTAATTTAGAAGCCCTCCTACTTCTTTTTCCAAGACATCTCCCTGCTGCTGCACATTTTTGGCAAGTAGTAGCTGGGGTAGTGTTATGGTAAGGTTACCTTTGATTTTTTTTTTTTTCCCATTTAGCAATACGGGGTTGCAGTATTGGGGGGTGGAGGTGTTACGTTTTGGGACTTGAAAATAAAGTGCTGAACCTGTGTTTATTTAATAATAAGGGCTCTGCATCAGACTATCAATTCTTCCATAGTCTATCTTGTACTGTATTAGCAAAATTGTTCCATAGCTCTAAGTAACCTTACTGTAAGACCAAAACAGACTGGCTAGATGTCACTCACTTGACATTTGTGAGTTAATACCCAATACTGGCATTCCATGGAATGGAATACTGGCATAAGGAAAGAATACAGCAATAAGCTACATTTTTAAAACAGGTGTGAGAACAGAAATTATTCTACATCTTCTGCATTATAGCTGCATATTCACAAAAGAGTTGTGAATGAGAAACTTACCCAAACACATGATAATTTCTCAAGGTTTTGGTCTCCTTAAAAGATTTTAAGACTTCATCACAAACTTACTAAACTGTTGCCAGCTGTTATTGGCAGTTATTAAGTTTTCAGTTTTTGTTTAATTGATACACAAAGAAATGTATTGATATCAAAGAATGCTATCACATTAGTTTTGCCAATGCTAGCTTAACTTTAAGGGTCTAAATGTCACTGTTGAATCCTGATGTCCTTCTTCCTTAGGAAACCCCAAAGGAGCTATGATCACTCATCAAAACATAGTCAGCAATGCTTCAGCTTTTGTGAAAACTACAGAGGTAAACTGCAAAGATAACCATTGTGAACTTGCATGGAGGGAAATAATCTCATGAGTAAAACAAACATTGAAATCTCCAGCTTTGGTCTTAAGTTTTAGTAAGATGCAAGTGAAAATGTAATCTGACAGCACCCTGTGCCTGCTAGTCAGAAGTCAATGTTTACTGGTTTATTCTGTCAGGGTCAAGAAGCTGACAGATTTACAATCTGTTCTGATGTAAGCAAGGATCCTGTACAAGGATCCTGATGTGAATGTATGTTACATTCTGCCATGGGCTGGTAGTGTTTCTCATTAGTGCAAGGAGAACTCTTTTTAAATTAAGCAACTGGTCTTACCGTTAGCGATTAGATCTTACAAGGCAATTTTGACAGCAACATTAGGGTAAATTGGATAGGATAAATAAACTTGCTAATCTAAGATGAAAGTGTATTTTTTTAAACCATTAGTATTTTAATATTTTTTTTGTCCCCCTGCCCTCCCAATATATGTAATGGAATTCTCTGTGGTTTCTATCAGAATTTATTTATCTTCAGAGAAATATGAATCTCTTCAGAGAAATATTATCATTCTATGAATGATAAATTGTAATAATCTGTCATTGTCACTGTACTCGTCTCTAAAAGATTATGGTTTCTGCTGTGTATCTTTACTCATGCTAGAATGTCATTGCTGCAATCTTTTTAATGAAAGAAAGACAATGCAGCTTCACTACAAACGAAACAAAAGCAGGGACTGTGCTTTAAAGTTTAGATGCTAGATTTCACTGTTTTGTTTACCTTAGGCAAAATAGAGACTCAATGACAAACTTTTGCTAACGCTTTCAGAAAACATTTATGCCTTCCTCTGATGACGTTCTGATATCATTCCTGCCCCTGGCTCATATGTTTGAGAGAATTGTTGAGGTAAGCATCTGTTTTGTGTTCTGAATTACTGAGAAGATTATATTTCTTACAGAATTTATATCTCTTGTATCCAGGTGATACGTGCTCTTCCTTCTTGGCTCTTGCAAATATGTATGAAAGCTTGAAATAAGGTTCAGGAAAGCAGTGTCCCAGTATCTAGTGAGCACTAGACAATTGGTTTTCATGCCAAAATATAAACATTAACCTTGGAGCTAATGTTAATAAGAAACTGGTTTACCAGAACATGAGACAATCCCTTAGCACATGTACACTGCCTAGAAATTCTTTCCAATATAATTAGTGCATTATTAAACATCCATGCCATTCTTTAGTCTGCAAACTTCAAAAATTTATTTTATAATGATGCATCCTGTTCACTTACACAGAATTAATTTTAAGTTGGTTAAACTTACCATTGCTTCCAAGAAATCTTATTAAAGAGGTGGGGGTTTTGTTTCAGTGGAATTCTCTTCCAGGAAACAGAAGTGGCTTTTAATGCCCTTTCAATGACAAACTTTGAAGTTCTCTTGGGTCACTTGTTTTACCATATAGCAAAATAGGGAGATTAATTTTTGAGAATGAGAGGGCTCAGGTTGTCTTAATACTGGCAGTCTTGAGGACTTCTGGGCCCATAGCTGAGTGCTATGCATTATTGAATGGATGCAATTCCCTTGAACTTCTTATATTCTGCAGAGGCACAGGTATAAGTTATTGCACTTATTGAAGTTGAATTAACACCTCTTCCTCAGGTGAGATTGCAAGTACATATGTTGAAGGTTTACAAAGGGAAATAAAGAGCATCCATGCAAGCATGAAAAGGCACATGGAGCCAGAAATTGTCCTATGATTTCTGTTAGGAATCCTAAATTTTCTACTGAAAGTGTGTGTATATAGACCTATAAAAATGTCTATATACATTATGAAGATTGGGACTAGGACATAACGGAGGTGTGCAGGTGGCCCTGGGCTTTTAGCACTTTTTCTCTTGGTAACCTTGATACCAGTTACACCTCAGTGTCTCTTTTACTCCCCTGTTTTGCAGAACACACAAGCTCTGTAGGTAACAGCTCTGCTCTTGATTATGCAGTAGAAACAGGATGTATTTTAAAGGACAAAATTTTTAAAAAGTGTTTGGGTTGCAGTATTGCTCTGCTTTTGAGACCTGTACAAAATAGGTGGTATATTTACATAAGGAGATTAAGCAAGAACATTTTTGGTAGAAAGGAGAAAAGGTTTTTTACTGTTTGGGGTAGATATGAACACAGGCTCTGTGAGAAGCCATCTTTAGACTTCTGTTGTAAAATTGATGTTTCCTTGGTTTTGACTTCATATGGAAGCTAGAGGGTCAATGAACTTGACTTGACCAATATGTTTCCATCTAGTAAGGGCAGTTGCTGCTCAGTCCATCTGGACTGAGATATTTACTGCTTTTAGCAGATGGTGGCACAACACTGGTGGAGGGGGAAGTGGGAAGTGACACTTTTGCATGTCTCATGGAGCAAATAAGAGGATGGATAGTAGGGAATGAAGGAGTAGGTGTTACGAAGGAAGCAGGACAAATAAAAGCAGGTAGGTAGAAAAACAAGGAGAGTAGCAATGTTAAAAAGTCAAAAAAAAAGGAAAAAGGGGGGATGTGGGGTAGATGGTGAAATCTGTAGGCTTCTAGCTTCTAGACAGAATATAGAACACAACAGGATTAAGTCTGCCTTCCTTTGCATAAGTCTGAAGTGATGCAAAAATAAGCTGTGGCTCTGCTAGAGTCTTCTAAAGAGTGTCTTGATCACCTGAGAACAAGTCCTCTGCTCACATCAGTCCTGTGAAATGAGAAGGAAAATCAGAGTTTAAGGAATGGAAATGAAGTAGCACAAGGCAGAAGTCCCCACTGGACTAGTAAATAGCATGTGCTGACTATAAATATAGAATTTCTTAGTATATAGCAGGGGACAAACAGAAGTCTAATATTTTTAAATAAACTTGTTAAATATTTCAAATGGAGAAATTCTGCTTTTCAGTCTTTTGCTATCTCTTTAGTCACTTGGCACTGCCTTATTTGACCAACTCTCCTTCTTGCATAGGGGCTTTTTGTGCCAAGTCTGAAAGCCTGGCTTGTGTACGCCCGACATATCTTGCTACTTAGTCTTTCTAGTCCCATCTTAGAGTGTGAGAATGCTGCAAAACTAGTCCAGAAGCTGAGAGGGTTTGCACAGTCTATATTGCATAGGATTGTCATACATATACAGCTGGAACACACTGTACCTCCTGCATTTTCAGAGTGTTTACCTTTTTCTGACAGTGTGTGGTTCTGTGCCATGGAGCTCGGATAGGATTCTTTCAAGGGGATATCAGGCTACTAATGGATGACCTAAAAACACTGCAGCCAACTGTATTTCCTGTAGTACCAAGACTGTTGAACAGAATGTTTGACAAGGTAAGTCTACAGGCATGAGTCTAGACCAGAGCAGGCTTTTAAGAGACTCCATAAAGTTTTGTGCTGCCAGAGTAGGATAACTACTGTGCCCTGGGATATTAAACTGGCATGCTAACAAATGTGTATCTCTTTGTAAAAGAGAGCTGAAAGTGGAGGGAATAGTATTGGTTGCATTAAAACACTTTCAGGCAGCAAATACTAGTGTTCAAAAGTCTGACTAGGGGACTTGATTCTATCTTGATTAATGACTTACTGTTTTGCTGTAAGCAAGTTATTTAAGTGTAGTCTACAACATGAAAATGAGGCTTGGCATCTGCATGCCACACTTTTAGAATCTGACTCATGGAGTGGAATTTGCAAAGCAAGGTCAGGTGTTTGCCTGTTTGCATGGACACATACAAGTTTCCTACACAGCAGCCAGTGTGTCCTAGCTGGGAGAACTGTAAACCAGCCAGCTGGGAGTGCTAGGGGAGAAGGTGTGTCACTAGCCCCACTCTCCTGTGTGTGCTGCTTGCCTGCTTAGGGTCATCTGAGGTGGGAATTTGAAACCTGATTCTTTCTTGAACTTCAGATTTTAAATTGTCCTTTTGCATATGGATGACTGATTCCTTTTAGGATACAGCCAGAGGAACTAAAGATATAATAAGTCCTGTGACTGCTAAAGAAATGGCAAAGCTGTCTATGCTGTCTTAGCCAGGACATTTCTCTGATCATGAGACTAGAGGAACACCAAGTAACACAAGGTTGTACTAGGCCTCAGGAATAAATAGTGCAACTCAAATCCATTTGGAGGGGAGAAAAACCTGAGATCAGCCTTTACTACTTAAAATGTAGCTCCTTATTCTGCTCACATGTTCTCTACTGGAATTTGAGAAGCAAAGTCAAAGCTTGGGACTTCATTCTCATCATGTCCTCTTGCTTGTTAAGTCTGGTGCCCTGAGGGCTCCACACTGCTCTAGCAGTGTTTGAACCTCAACCAGCCTTGCAGTAACCAAGCATGTGAAGCCAGCAAGTGGGGAATTGGTGTGGCAGGGGCAGCACAATGCTGAGTCTTCCTCTTTCCAAATGAATATACTAATGTGTGGTTTGCTGCTGAGTCTGCTCTCTAGCTTCCTGAGAAGAATGAGAAGGAGCCTTTGAAAAGTGATCTAAGTGTGAGTTGGTATATGCAAGGCAGATCTCCATTTGGTGTTTCTGAGGTGACCTGCATCTCCTCCAAACACCTGGTGTTACTTCATGTATAGGTTGTTCTTCAGAAAATGCTGAGGATTATGCTGAAATTGAATTCTGATATTAGAATAGAGAAGTAAAACATTCATTTTCATTCATATATTTTAATGAAGAAATTATACATTGAAACAGCATCGCACAGCTTGATGGATATCAAGAATTAGTTAAGTGCTGATTTTAACTCATGAACTGAGGTCAAAATAAAAATGCACAAGCACTTTTTACTAGAATTAAGATGCCTGTCAGTAAAGGTTGTTTTAATTTATTTGGTTTTCATGATTGAGTCTCTACAAGTGCATCTGTAAGAAAAAGGTAATGGTAGTCTATGAGGCTTCTAACCATAGTTCATCTTCATAGATTTTTGGGCAGGCAGATACTTCATTAAAAAGATGGCTGCTGGACTTTGCTTCCAAGAGGAAAGAAGCAGAACTCAGAAGTGGTATAGTTAGAAATAACAGTTTCTGGGATAAAGTCATCTTCCGCAAAATACAGGTATGCTTGAAAACCTCTGAGTTGAAGTTTGCAATTGCTGAATTTCATATGAATGGTTATAATCTGGTATGGCTTCCTCACTGATTAACGACTACCTGGCTACTCAGAACAAAAATCAGAGCTGCCTTTTTATTTTCAACCTCATTTTTTCAATTCCCTTAGTTCTGATAGTATCAGCTAACTGTATTAAGGAAGTCACTCTGAAACAGTCTGGTGCTTCTCTTACCACTTTGAAAGCAAACACTGTTCTTCTGAAGGAGGAATGCTAAGTATGACCCAGTGCCACCTGTAGCCCCTACTGTCTTCTCCCTGTTGGTCACTACTAAGTTATGCCTGCTATTAGATCTGACACTCACTTGCTATGGCCTTAACCTTGATTGTACAACATGCCCATGTGGCTGCTTTTTATAGCATTCAGGATGTATGAGAAGCTGATAGAAGGCAGTTAAAAATAAAGCCTTCACTGCAAGGCCATGGCTTAAGCTTGTCAAAATTTGGCAGAGTCTGCATTCCAGTGACACCACAGCATAGTTTGTGTAGATACTGTGTGTTTGACATACCATATCTTCCAGCCATTAATGAGACTAAAAACACTGCAAGAAAGACAGCTTGCGGTAGCAGACTAAACTTTATTCTCTAACATTTGTGGGTGGCACTGTAGGTGAACAGTGGCTGAGGGTGTCATAGGAGATGACTCTGGAAATATCTCTCAAATGCTTTTGGTGTCCACAGTATCTTCTGTCTGTTGTAGGCAAGTTTAGGAGGAAAAGTAAGGCTGATGATTACAGGAGCAGCACCTGTGTCTGCAAGTGTACTGACCTTCCTGAGAGCAGCTCTTGGCTGTCAGGTGAGTTGCCTGGCTTTAATCCTAAACCCTAAATATTTTAATACCTGGGTCCAGCTTTGATATTAGAGCTTTTCTAGTAGTCTAATTATATGCATAACTCTTTCTGGTATTCCTGGAGACTATACAAATGCATACTCTTTTCCTGAGTTTCACTCCCCTGAGATTTCTGTATTCATCTCAAAGTCTTGTAACTGAAGTAACCAGCTGACCTGTCCTAAAGGAAGGTTTGGGTTTTTTGGTGGGCTGCTGTAAAGCAATAAACTATGTACTCAGATTAAGTTTCTGGAGTTTACCTTGCTTACAGAAGTATTTGTAACTACTGTAGAAAATCTAATAATCCATGTGATGATATTGTAGTGTTGTTGTTGGAAGATGAGGCTGGAGTGAATCAGATTGTGCACGTTGCATTTATCTTCAGAGCCTCTTCAAAGTATATGCTTTTGGAGGTAAAATTTGAACAATGGCACAGAATAGAACAAATGTGTTGAAATTACATAAATTTCAAGGATCTAAGACAAAAATACTTGTCTTGTGTTTAGCAATCAGAGCTGTAATGGAGTACAGGATTCATTTCTGGCTGTCTTGGACAAACCTATTTTTAAATTATGTGAGTGAAGTCACTGCTAGTACTATGGTTCTTCATTTCTTTCTTGCTTCCTCTGTTGCTTTGTTTTAATCTAAACAGGTGTCAAATGGTATGTGAAATTGAGTGAAACTTTGAGTAAATACTGGAACTGAAGGTGGAATATTGGCACTTAAAATTGTGCAGTGTGCTAAAACTAATGTATTAGTATTCTTTTTAAAAGATGCTGAGGATTTTGGTACACTCAAATTTAAACAACTAGAAGAAAAGAACCAATATATTAATTGCATTTAATGAAGAAACTTTGTGTTGTAAAGTAATCATCTTAGATTACATTTTGATTTTACCTTCTAGTTCTATGAAGGTTATGGACAGACTGAATGCACAGCTGGATGCACCCTGTCATTGCCTGGTGACTGGACAGCAGGTATGATGTTCAACTGTCTACATCTCTGTTAAAATTCAGGGTCCTGAAATTTTTCAGAGGTCCCTGATTGCTTTATTTAACCTTCAGGAGTAACTGTCATGAAGCATAAGACTGGTTTTCTTCAATTGAAATAAAAAAAAGTTTTGAAGGGATCCCTTGAAATTTCTACCCCTAAAAAGCTATGAATGTTCAGTAATTCAGACTTTTAATAGGATTTGTTCTTGTAAGTTGAAGTAGATTTAGGAGAAGGGAGGTCATAGTATTAAATAACCCTTGTATAAAGGCAGTGCTGGAAATCTAAATGGCATTTTTTGGTGTTGGAGTGAACAGTCTACACTTCTCTCAGCTGCTATATCTCTAGCTCTGTAACTGAAACAATATTGCTAATTGAAATTATAGTGGGACTTCTGCTACTTAAGTACATCTGTAGAGTGAGTATTCTGATTCTATGAAAAAGCAAGCCTGAGTACATGATTCAGCTTGTGACATTCTGGGGATACCTGAGAACTGAATGTTTCAGTCCTGGCAAATTTAAGCCAGAAATCAGTTTTCCATCTTTCTTCAGTGTGTAACTAGTTTATTTTTCTCAGAATGTGACTAAAAAGCATCAGGCTATTGAAGTGTTACTCTATTTAATAGGTCATGTTGGAGCACCAATGCCATGCAGTATCATCAAGCTTGTTGATGTACAAGAAATGAATTACTTGGCTGCCAAAGGAGAGGGTGAGGTAAGCAATTTCAGAAAGTCAATATGAGCCTCTTGTGAAATTTTGGAAAATATTTTTGTTCCTGAAATAACAACTGAGTTTAGTGAAAGTGCTTAAACATGGCCTGCTACCTAAAATCTAAGACATCTGCATGCAATATCAATTAATGATTCACAGAAGCAAACCAGGAAATAGAATATTGGAGGGGAGAAGAAACAGCTGGGAAGCGTAGCCACCTCATACTGCAGGTATCCTTCAGCAGAATGCTGGCAGAGGGCTTCCCCCCCCCCTCCACTACCAAGGGCCAGAGAACAGCTGATGGATGTAGCCAGTTACCTAGCTTGTGATGGATGAGATCAGAGAATTTAAAGTGGCTGGAACACTTCTAAGACAAATGGAGATCAAGTGCCATGAAGGCTGATGATGATTTGTGATACCTGCCTGCACATTTTTCTGAACATGTTTGTTTTACAAATTGCATTTTGAGGACTCAGCTATATGCATAAATATAAAAAATACCTTTTTCCAAGTAAAATATATACAGATTGAACTTCGTGCATATACTTTGAACAGATGTTCATGTAGTAATTTATTTTCCCCAAGCCCTGAAAGCAAATTAACGGTGGTGTCTTTTATGTGCTTTCAAGAGGCTGTGGGGGCAGTTGGGGAAGTGAGAAATGGATAAACTAAAAAGTAGCTTAAGCAAGTAACTAATTTGTGGCTACAAAGAACTTACAATCTATTTTTTTTGTTGTAATTTGTGTGAGACTAGAGACAAATCATTGGGCTTTAATTCCCAAAAATAATCAAGGATTTAGTTGGTCTTGGTGGTGGGAAACTGTTTGCAAGTGGAGAGCAATGTCAAATTTCTTTTGTGTCTTGTATATGACTCTATATTTAGTCTTCATCAGCAATTTTTGCTTCACTCTAAGTATGCTTTTAAGCTTGGTCTGCTAGAGGAATTGAGTATAAATTCTTATAATGAGAAATAGTTAAGTTGTTTTTAAAAAAAAACTCTTAAAAGTGTTTGGTTTGCACTTACTGTGAAAGTTTGCTGCATTAGGAGTTACTTTGGACTTGAATAAAAATGGTAACCCTTTAATTATCAGGTGCCATCTTAGTATTTCAGGTCTAACTTCCTCAATATGAACTATTCTAAATATAACAAAGTGTTGTAACTTGTTTCACAGAACTCAAAGCCCATGGCTATGGAATTGACTCTCCTTATCCATTTGCCTAAAATAAATCTTCCTCCTTATTGTCTCCTTTTTAGCTGGGTTAAACGTTCCAAGTCCTCTTCTCTGGGAGTAAGCTTTCAATACTCTCTTCTCTGTCAGCCTTGCTTTTCACTTTTGTCAGTTATCCATGTTCAAGAAGAATAAATTTGTGAATAGAATTACATATGAGCATATGCAGATGAGGTCTCAGTGCCAGCTAATAGGATACAGATAAATGGTTTGCTGTCTCTACTGGGAACAGCTGTCACCTACTGCCTTCCTGTGATTGGAGGAGCCATGAAATATTAATGTTTGATGGGTCAGTCTTTGACTTGACTGGCACATGTAGAGTTCTTTTACTCATATCCTTCCAGATAAGGTCTGTTTTGTAACACAAATTACTTGGTTTGTAAAATTTGGCCTTGGTTTGGTCCTGAGTTTGGTACAGTCTCTTCAAGGTCATCAGAACCCTCACTAATACTGTGATCTCCCTCCTCTTGACAACATCATTGTTTTGTAGTTCACCAGCATGCTGAGGTAAGCACTGAAAATAATTGGGATGAGTTTTTCAAGAATCAGTTGCTGAACTGCATTAGTAATTTCTTCTGGTCTAGTTTTTGGACAACAAATGTACCATTTTCTTGATACACAGGGGTTTTTTTTCCCCAGTGGTGTCAGCACAATGCCTCTGCTGTTTACCAAAGCTGAAATGAACATGTTGTTAGGCTGAGAGAGAGAGAGCATTTCTGGATCTAGCAGAGTTTCTTCACATAAATAAAACCAAATTTCTTCTGATAGATTCTGATTATTCAACTAGCAGGTACGAACACTGCTGCTAGACTGGAAGAGAACAGGTCCTTCCAGTTGCTTTTTATTATATGTCATACTAATGGAAAATGTTAGGTCTGCAAAAACCATGAGTAGAAATGTCTGTATGAACACAAACATCCTCTTGCCTTTTCAGTGTGGGTTAAGAACCATTGGAGAAGGCATTCATTGCAAATAGTGATTGCTAACTTTCCTTCATAGCAACATGTATTAACAAATGGCTGTTTTCAGGTGTGTGTAAAAGGGCCAAGTGTGTTCTCTGGCTATTTGAAAGATCCAGAAAAAACGGCAGAGGCTCTGGACAAAGATGGCTGGCTTCACACAGGAGATATTGGGAAGTGGCTACCAGTAAGTTAACTCACATAGATGAAATGGTACTTCTCTTGTTTTTAGCAGAAATTTAATAAATGTGTTAGAAAACATTTGGTATTGAACAGAATTAGTTAGGTGAAAGACAGGTAGTTTGAGGAGGAGGATAATTACTGTTGTACCTAAATCTGTGTGCCTGGGGGTAAAAAAGGATTGACAGTGCCGGTCCTGAGGCTTTCCCTGGTTTAGATTAGGTGGATGCATAATGTATTTTCTTCCAACATTAGTCTGACAGTGCTCTGGCTCTAGCACAGTTTTACTGTGGCATGCTTAAGCTATGTACATTGGTTTTTCACTTGAAGTGCCTTTTCTGAGTGAAAGTTATTTCTGTCAACAGAATGGTACGTTGAAGATCATTGACAGGAAAAAACACATATTTAAACTAGCCCAGGGAGAGTACATAGCACCAGAGAAAATAGAGAATGTGTATCTGAGATGTGAAGCAATTGCACAAGTGTTTGTCCATGGAGAGAGCTTGCAGGTAAGCATTTTTCAGGTAATTTTAAAAGTTAATGCAAAAGGAGACTGGAGAAAAGAGTCTTCCTTCTTTCCTTCCCCCACCCCAAATGCTGGGACTGAAATTTTAAATTTTTATCATTATACATTTTGTTTCTGATCGGATTCCAGTAGTTACAGAGCATATTTCTGGATTTTGTTTCAGATCAGGTAGTAGAACTGAACTAATTTGCATATTAATGATTGTATATAAATTGCTAACAGCGTGCAGGGGAAAAAACCCAGAAAACTGAACAAAAAAAACAAAACAAAAAACCCCAAACATACCAAGAAAACCCTCCAAGATATCCAGGTTCTTTCAAGTGTAGATAGAAATGTAGGTTTTAAAAGTAATTGTCCCAGTTCAGCTTCTGAACTGCACTCGTGTGTTCAGGGAGCAGAAAGCTGCTGACTTTACAGCAGGATCAGAAATGCTTCCTAAAGCCTAACTGATTAGTAAGAAATGTGTAGAAACTAAAGTGTTGACTTAGGAATTCTTGTCAAACTTTTTTTCATTCTTTTAGGCCTTTTTAGTAGCTGTTGTGGTACCTGATCCTGAAATTCTGCACAACTGGGCCAAGAAAAAGGGATTTGAAGGCTCCTATCAAGAGCTATGCAAAAACAAGGTAAGGCATATCTGACTAAATAGTTAGGTGTTCTGCATCAACTTTTTCAAGTTGATGCTTATGCAAGCATGAAGCTATACAATGCATTTCTATGTCCACAGGGTGTCAAAAAATGCATTCTAGAGGACATGGTGAGAGTTGGGAAAGAATCTGGTTTGAAGTCATTTGAACAGGTATGATGCTTTTGAGAACCAAATACCTAATTCTTTAAACTTCTCAATACCAGTATCATCTGAAAAACCAGAAACTGCTTTTAATTTGTGTCTGGAAAAATTTCTGTCTTTTCAAGTGATGGGCTTTGTTATGAAGTGTGGGCAATAGTCTTGTCTTTAATAGTCTTGTCTATTTCAAGAAATACAGCTTGGCTAGTAACTTTTTATTTTCCAGGTGAAAGACATTGTCCTGCACACTGAAATGTTTTCTGTTGAAAATGGCCTCCTGACACCAACACTGAAGGCGAAGAGACCAGAACTGCGAAAACACTTCCAGTCACAGATAGATGAACTCTATGCTAATGCCAAAATGTAACTGCAGATGGAATGAGGAAAGTGGCACACGTCTGATGTCTACTGTTGGCCTTCATATCTGTATTTTGACTACAGCAAAAATAGGGAAGGAAACTGTGCAATCATTAACTTGTACAAAAATGGGTACTTGCCATAGGAACATTGAAGAAATGGAACACTGCCTTACTGTCAAGTTGTGTTGCATACTGTTTTTATGGTGACCTACAATTTCCAAAAAGAGCCTTAACTATAAATGGTAACTATATGTAAGTTATTTAATATGTCCTTGGCCAAAAATGGGACTTGCCTTCACCAAGGAGCTAAGGTTTTATTGCCAGCATGTTTGCTGTCTGCAGTGTGTTTTGCAGTTGTCAATACCACAAAGGATTTGGCAGCTTTGAAAATGCCTCTAAGTATCTTGCATCCTCAGAAAAACTACTTAATCTGTTCAAAAAATCCCCATCACCCAAGCACCAAAAAACCCAAGCCCTTACAGTTGCATAGCTGGTATCACATCTTTCATTAGTCCCAACATAAAGTGGGGCAAGGCATCTGAGTTGTATCTCCCTTCTACATCTGCAGCTGGTTATGAGATGTACTTCTGTAAAGTACACTCCACACAAAGACGACCGATGAATAGAAGTTCCTCAGAGCAACTCCCTCTGCCTGTGGTGGTTCTGCACCGTGTGGATGCAGCTCATTCAGCAAGTGTAGGCTCTGCGACATTAACATGATTCTGGAGTGGTGCCAGCCCTGCAAACAAGCAGATCCTAACTCTGGCAAGAACACTAGAGACCTAAAAACCAAACCATTCAGGAGGCTGGGCTACGCTAACAGTCAGGGTAAACATTGCATCTGTATTAGCCTCTTGTTTCCCTGTAATGAACTTGTATTTAAAATGCATTTTTTAAAATGCGCCAGGCCCTCTGTAAGTGGAAAGGCTTCTGACATAACCTCTGTTTTCTGTGCTTTGTGTATGAGCCACTGAGTATTCTTCACTGAATCGCAGAATAGGTCAGGTAGAATGTTTTTGCCTGATGCTTTGCAGCAATTGGAATAATTTATATATGCCAACAGAACTGTGTTGGCCCAAAATAGGTATTTGTTCAGGAATAAAAACCTAATTCCCAGATACATTGCAAAATAACTAGTTATCTTTTGTTTGAAAAATCAGCAGAAATAAGCCTTATTACAGCATAAGTCTTTTGCTATCCTTAACAGAGTTGGTTTTGCATTAACATTCATTGCTGTTTTTTGAAAACATGGATATATGTAAAATACAAGCACAACAAAGTTTGCACTAAGATTTGTGTGTGATTGTAATGCACTACTCTGTAGCATAATTTCATATGTGTGTGCAATTCAGGTACACAAATCCAAGTCAACTGTTAGAGCAGTAGTTTGTTACATTGAAATTCAAATGTTTGCTTAGTGTTGGCTATTTCTATGTTTTATAAAACCAAAACAATTTTCAAAACCAATGAAGAAAACCAAAATAAATATTTCTGCATTTCAATGCTGTGATGTATTTGTTTATCAAGGAAAAATGCTGCTACCTAGCCCAGGTGTAATTTTCTAACTGACAAGCTGTAAAACTCCACTGCTACAAATGTACTAAATACAGTATCGGGGCTGGTTGTTTACACTTTTACTTTTGGAAAGGGACTTTCTGTATTTAAGGCGTTGGCCAATATTTGTAAGAAAGAGATGCTGTTGTATGTAACTTGCTCTTTCAGTACATTACTAAACAAGCAAATCTTTGGGGTTTTTTTTTATGTCTTTTTCTGACTGTTGTATTCTTACCATCACCTCAAATGATGTGAGTGAAAGCTGGAATTTTCTGAAACTCTTATGCTGCTCCTGGGTGCTAGTGGGTTTCCTTATTCCTGCTCACACAGTGCATCTGGCTCTAAATTTGGGGTATTGTATGAAAA
Source organism: Climacteris rufus (assembly GCA_013398175.1). Taxonomy (NCBI): domain Eukaryota; kingdom Metazoa; phylum Chordata; class Aves; order Passeriformes; family Climacteridae; genus Climacteris; species Climacteris rufus. The sequence continues at coordinate 834,867 of VZRZ01002180.1, read as the reverse complement.
ATTTTGGAGGCAGAGTTACCAGACCAGGGTAGATGAAGCATCACTGTTTAGAGTGACATACTTAAGCAAACTTCTGTTCCTAGCCCTGGTAGAGTTTCTCCTCTTCAGTATTTTTGTCTGTTCCTTTCCTGAAGGAAAACCTAAACCACATTTGTTATTTATTCAATAACATATTCAAATATGTATTTATGCTGCTTGGAAAGACAGGGAAGTGTCACCACACCTCTCCTAATGGAGATAGCTGAGAGATGGATGAGAACTGGATCTAAGGTTTATGTTCTGAATAACATTCAATTAAAAAAACCTTTCCGGAAAAACCATCTACCACTACAGAAACAAATCTGTGCTGTCTTATCTGTGGCTGATGGGGCTGGGTGCTATAGCCAGAAAATTAGAAATCTAAAGAGAACTTTCCACCTGTTAATCCTAAAGTGATTGTTTCACTGTTTGAGCTTCCTTGGTTGGCTGAAGCAGGGATCTGTGGGGGCTGGGGGTGTGTCACCATCGCCTGTGCATGAAGAGCTGCGGCGTTAAAAGGGCCCCTCCAGCTGACAAGACTTGTCAAATTGCTAAATCTCCTGTTAACAATTTAATTGCCAGAGATGGAATTGAGTTTTCATGCTAAAGCCCTTTTTTGTTTTGGGTTTTTGGTTTTTTTGTATGCTATTATATATTTTGTGCAGTTTAAATTAGTAACTGCTGCAAGTTTGTGACCTTAGATTTCATGTTATCTTTACAGAAGTGCTCTCTTTCATTTGTTTTTCCAGATGTACAGCGTCAGTTCAGGGAATGGGAGGGGAAAAGAAAACGCGGAGTTTTGGGGGTTTGTTTTTTTCCTTGTTGTAGTGGTTTGGTTGTTTTAGTCAGACTAATTAACAGAAGAACCATGAGGAAAGCGGTGGGTCGGCGCACCGCCTGCGTTGCCTCCAGCAGCCCCAGGCCGGGCTGTGGCGGCGCTGTCCCGCTTGCCTTTCCGGCTGGGCGGCTCCGCCCCGCGCCGCCCCTTCCTTCCCGCCGGCGGCGCGCGCGCTTCCAAAGGCGGCGGGAAGCGGGAGGCGGCCCTGGGGGGCCCTGGGGGGCCGGGCCGGCGGGAAGGAGGCTCTGCCTTGGCCCGGGCGCTCGGCGGGGCACGGGGCACCTGCGTGACGGAAGCTGCAGCGGCCCAGCGAAGGTAGAGGCGTGCATTGCATCGTCGCGCTTTATCCGTGTGCCTGGCTCACTGATACGTGCTATATACGTATATACATACACATATATATATATGTATCCCTATTCTCTCCGTCGGTCTGGGCTAAGGAAGTGAGTTTTGTCGCTTTTGGAGTGAGCTGAGCATAGTAAGTTGAACTAACAACGATTTCCCGTCCTTCCCCGAGTACAGACGCAGAGAAAGCTGATTTGTATCAGGGACAATTTTTCACTAACTTTATTCTCGGTTTTGTATTCAGCAGCATATAATTAATAGCAAAATGTCCTCAAAGAAGAAAATAAGGAAGAACCATACCAGCTCTAAGGCAGAGGTAAGTTTTTCTAGGCTGGGCAGAATTCAGACAGCCCGTGTTTTGGTTTTGTAGAGAGCGCCTAAAGGATGGTGCAGGGCCTGGAGGGGAAACCGTGTGAGGAGTGGCTGAGGTCACCGGTCTGTTCAGCCTGGAGGAGAGGAGACTGAGGGGAGACCTCACTGTGGTCTCAGGGGAATTGCAGGGACAGACACTGATCTCTGTGGTGACCAGTGACAGGACCCAAGGGAAGGGCCTGAAGTCGTGTTAGGGGAGGTTTAGGTTGGATATTAGAAAAAGTTTTTGACTCAGAGTTGGGCTCAGAGTTGCTCAGGTTGGGCACTGGAACAGGCTCCCCAGGGAAGTGGTCGCAGCACCAAGCCTGACAGTTCAAGGAGTGTTTGGACGACCCTCTCAGGCACATGGTGTGACTCTTGGGGATGGTCCTGTGCAGAGCCAGGAGTTGGATTTTGATGCTCCTTGCGGGTCCCTTCCGATGCAGGATACACTGTGAATCTGTGCTGTGTTGCCGTGCGGTCGGGCACTGTCTCTGGAGGTGGATGCACAGCGGGGAATGCAGGGCTTGCTTTGCACTGGGATCGCTGTGCAGTCCCTGCTGGGGCCGGCTTGGGGTCCTTACACAGAGATTTATTTTTTTCCTTTTAGGAGTAGCACAAAATGGACCATTGGCTTTCAGACGGGCAAAAGTTTAGAAAGAGTCTCATAAAAGAAAATTTGTAGACCAAATAGTAGATGTGCGTATTTGGTACCATAACAGAAGTGCTGGGGCACTCCTAAGCCCTGGTAAAATTAAAAGCTCCAGAAGTCGGGCTTTTCGGGTTTTACTTCACCCCACATGCACACACAGAAATTGGTGAGGAGAGTCACTCCACATGGCATGAATGGCACACAACTGTTTCATAAACTAGTGTCATTCTCCTTTACCCTTCTGCTTTACAGAATTGTCTGTGTAATCCTTGACTTATAAGTTCCACTTTTTTATAACAAGTTACATTATAGGTTTTCCAGTTTTTAAAATGAAAGTGATTAGATTGGACAAGGATAGAAATTTATGTGATATTGGGGTGAAAGAATAAATATTTTAATGCCTGAAAAGAAAAACACCACACACAGATCATAGAAATTAGGTATTAGAGAGTTATAAGATTTCTAAGCTTGTACACTTTTACGAAATAAGACAAAGCTCTCACTAGAGTACAGGATCAAATAGCAGAATATACACATTTTATACCATCACTTAAAAAAACCCCCATAGCCTCAGGAAAAAATATGCTTCAAATACTTATGCCATAGCTCAGGAGTTGATACGGTTCTGGTTAAATATATTTCTAGTCAAATGTTCTTGAAATTCGTTGTGATATTTAATATGCTGTAAACTCAGAAAGCTGGATAAGCAAGCTGTTGGTTTCATACCCATCCAGGAGCACAAAGCCAACTCCAATACTCGTTGGAAATCACTTCCACTTGAGGAACCAGATGTCTCAAGGATATTGAAGGTAGCAGAAACAAATCAACTTGAGGAACTTGATGATTCCTTTGGTTAGTATTAACTTGAATGTCATTTCCTGTGTGATTCTCACAAACCAACCACATGGGCAAAATACTTCAGTGCTTACCTAGGAAAAGGAGAGACAGACAGGATTTTGTGTTATTTTCTATCATGTAGGAAGTAAACAGAATAATGCTGTAGTATGTGCAAGTAAAAGTCAATGGAAAAATACTGGCTATTCAGGTTTTATAGTCTAGATGGTAGAATTTCACACATTATAATACTACAATTATGTAAGAACTTACATTTAAAAACCAAAGTTTAATATCTTAAGTTATTCTCTATTAAATGACACAAATTATGAAGTTAATTTTTTGCATTTGTAGGAATATTCAGGGCAGCAAACTTGGACATCCACAGGGATGTTGTTCCACCACTTTCAGATGTTACTTAGAAAAATAACATAATGCTATACAATTTTTGGTGAAGGATTAAAACCACTTCCATGCTTTGTATTGGACTTGTGTAATGAGGCCTCAATATACAGGAAGAGAATCCATTTAGATGGAATAGATACTCCATGTTAAGAGCTATTTCTCAACTGTAATAGTTACTATTCTGAGAAAATTGTGGAAATACAAATGTGACTACTAGAAACAGCATTGAAAGTGAGCTCTAAAAAACAATTTGCCAAAAGGGTGTTTATAAGGCAAGGCTGCAAAATGAAAAGCTCTTTTCCTTATTTCTGTGCTATGTATTTAGACTGTAAAAAGGATGCCCACTGGCACTAATGTAAACTACCACAGAAGTTCTGTGGCAATGTGCTTGAAAAAACAAATTTATACTATGGGAGACATGCTAAAACCTTAAATTTCTCAGAGTTCTAATTATTTTGGTAGCTACCTTCAAGAATTCTACATTTACAAATATTCTGTAGCAGCACTAATTGCGGCCTTATAGCATCCACTAAAGCAACTTAAAATCTATATTAAACCTTCTACACATTTAAGCAACTACTTTCTTATTTTTTTTTATGTCTGCCATAGCTAAGAGAGACTTGAAACAAACTGTACAAAGTATTTTGCTTGCTATATGCCATATGTATGTGCTGAGCTTTCCTGTACCTTTGGTTTGAGTTTGTCTAGAAATAGCAGGTGGGTGGGTACAGAAACTAGGAAACTTTTCACTATGTGCTTTTTCATAATCCTCCAATAATACTTGTAAGAAGAACTTCCTTTTTGTTGGTTAGCAAACCACAAGGATTCTGAGTGCTCGATGGCAGGCAGTGCTCTTTGCCTTAAAAGATGGGAGCAGTGTTCATGCAGTTTATTTTCTGTTCTTTACAGATCAGCCTTTGCACAGTACTGCTGTGGATGCTTTCGGAGAGGAACATTCACAGAACGAGTCCCTCGGTCGTGTTTCGGCACCGCAAAGGCAAAATACAGACAGAAGGTCTGGTGGAAATTAAATAAAATTGGCAGCATTTCATTTAGTCTTTAGATTAAAAGGGAAAAACGTTCTCTTTGTCAAGTTTCCCTAGTTGCTTATGAAGCAGATGCTTTAACTTAAAATTTCCCAGATGAGAAACTGAAAAAGTAAGATTGGAGATTGTAGAAAAAAAATGGGAGAATAAATTTGAGTCTGCCATCTGTAAGCTGTAGAGGGATTTAAGTACTTACTGCATTGTTTTTGTATGAAAGGATTTGGTAGTAATTCTGTGAGGTATCAATTAGTTTTCTAATTGCTGGTGTCTAAAGCTAAAAGGTGGAAAAATTGAAAACGGGGTAGAAGCCAGTTAAATTATATGTAACAAAGAAAATTATTATTATAATATTTTAATTCAAATTTTAGTATATTTCTCATCTGTTAAATCAAATTTGGTTTAAATCTGAAATTGTCTTGCTATTTAATTCAAACAGGAACTTCAATAGTACTTGTATGAGACATAGCTGTACAAAATGTTCCCTGAAACACAAGATTTTGTTGTACATAAGGTCGGAGGTCATTCTTTCTCAGAGTGCAGAAGTGTGTGGTTTTCTTTTCCTAGCAAAACAGCGCCTCGCTCCAAGGGATCCAGTGGTGATGCTCGGAAGTTCCACACAGCTCATGCTGGAGAGGAACCCCTTAAGGAGGCTGTGGTACAGAAAACGTTGCCTGAGTGTTACCAGCAAATTTCATTTTAGTTTACATCATGCCATGCCTGCATTAGAGGGTGGGGGGAGAGGAAAACCTTCCATTTGTTTCTTAGTACTGCCTTAGTACTTTTAATTTTAATCTTTTTAGTTTTATCCAAAATAATCAATCCTCAGGGTATTCCTGTGAGATGGCCAAGTGAAGTGCTTAAAGCTACAAGCCATCATGTCAACGAGGAATATAATAGCCAGGTGTTCCTGGAGCCTGTAGCCTGTTCTCTTGCTCATCTGGGAGTATGTTCTTTCCTTCTTTCAAATACCTTCATTGTGTCTAAGAATATATGTTCTAGAGGAATGGCATACTAGATGGAATAGGCATCCTTTGTACTTGTTTGGTATGGAAGCAAAGCAGATTTATGGGAGAAAAGAATATTGATAAAATTATTTTTGAATATGTGTAAGAATTAACAGCCATTCAGTTTTGAATGAGTGTTTTTCCACACTCACTCCACAACCAGTGTAAATTGCTTTTGGGCCACTGAGCTTCCAGACCTGCAGTGGGAGTTCACTCTCTGCAGGCTTGAGGAAGTAACCAGTGATTGAAGAAACTGTGCAGTGGTTTGCATAAAAGTTTTCTGTGCATGGAAATTTATTGGAATTGTACACTCCCACGGAGTGTCAGTCTTTCATCAGTAGACTGGATGCATGCAGCACTCTTGTAGAAGTGCTGTTGGTGTCACAAAGTAGAGAAAGAATTGGGACAGAATGTGAGTGAAAAGGAAGGTGAGCAGGCACTGTTGATCAGAGAAATGTTAATCCTGGGCAATGTCTTTGCTGAGCCAAGGGTCCTTATGCTCCTTAAGATGTCTCCTTATGCTCCTTAAGATGTGTCCAGCCCTGCTGCAGGGCCAGTGCCTGACAGATCAGTGGCCAGTGTGGTCAGGCAGCTGCTGTCTCACAGCAGGGTGACCACTGGGCTGGGACTGGTGGAACAGGCCAAAGTAAATGGTACTGATGTTTCACTTGGGAAATGCTTTCCTGCATTCTGCCTAACTGCCATTTCTCAGGAGCTTAAATGAGTAAATGTAGGATTTATTTTGGATGTTAATCTGCTTTTTGTATCACAGAAGGATCTGAATCCCACTCGATTCCAGGCAAAAAAGAAGCGGCCTTCAGAGGAGAACACATCAGATCCTTCTGGTAAAGCAGACTTTTCAGAACTCCCATACAGCTTCTCTTCATTCAAGATCAGTGTTTTTCCATGGTTTTAATTTCTGGAATGTAGCAACATAATGCTTCTAGAAATGGGAAGTTTTACTTTCAGTTTTGGTATAGACCCCCATTTGATCCCCATGTTTTGCATCCCTGGACTCACCTGTTCTTCCCCTGAAGGGTAAAGCATAGGAGGAGTGCATTGTGCCTCTAAGGCAGCCTGGTTCCCTTGGGAGGGAAGCCTGGAGCCGTGGCTACGAAGCTGCAGGAGGTGTCAGTACATTCCTTGGTTGGAAGCCTGGAGCAGCAGCCCTGGGGCAGAATTGAAGTGCCCCTGACTTGCAGTGCAGGCACAGCTGTTGGTGTAAAGGCCTTTGAGACAGGGAGCTTCGAGGCAGTGGCATTTTCAGTAGGGAGAAACTGTCTCTTGTGTCATCTTGCTTCCTTTGAATTGCACCCCATCACGCTTTAGTACAAGGTTTACATTTGGGAGTGTGTGAGAAACGTGGTTTAACTTTCTGTTGTTAGTCATACTATTGCAAAGTTTAGAGAGATGCATTTGTATATAGGGGTTTTATGAAGCATATATGGTATTAACAAAAAAATGTATGCAAACATAAAAGCTCATGATTCTTTGAGTAATGCAAGTTGTCTAAATTCAGGCTAATAGTTTTTTAACACAAAAAAATATGTCTAAAGTACTCTATGTAGTTTATCAGTTAGTTTACTGGTGTGTTCCTGGGCTTGCTTTAAATGATAAAGAATAAGAATTAAGTTGCATATCATTGATCATCCTAATTCTAAAGTGTTCCCAGATAAATCTATCATAGTTGCTCAGCCAAAGACAGATGAAATAATTCATATATCACTCTTACCAGATTTCATATTAAAATATTCATAACTGTTAGATGGTTATTTTGATGGTGGGTACAATAATTTTTGTCTTGTTTTAGAGCATGTTCCTGAATTGTGCAATGCTTATGTTTATTCTGCTGTTTCAGTGGATAGCCCACACTCTGTACAGGTTTGGTGTCCCAAAGAGCTGAAGAGATCTCCTAGAGATATTACAGAACTGGATGTTGTTCTGGCTGAAGTGGAGAAGGTAGCAGCAAATTACAGGTAAGTATTCTGCTTTCCTAAGACTGGATATTCAAAGTTTTCAAAGAAATACCTGTGGTTTTGCTAATGGACTGTCCTTTAGGGAACGCAGTATTGCATGGTTACTTTAATGATTATTGAGTTTCTATGATAGAAATGTTTTCTCACATGTGATCTTCACATGGTCCTCAGGGGTTTGGTATTTTTCCAAACATGAACAACACACCTCAGCTGACATTTTTCAAGGTAGAAATGAAGCTTCTTGCTGGTATGTGAAAGATCTGGAGTTGTCTAGCTGCTTAACACTGGGTTTTATCAGTTACTCAGAGGAATGGTTTTGGATGAGATTTCCCTTTTACTAAACCAGATGGGTTGTGTTTTGTCCCTCTGACTTCTCCAGACAAAGCATAGAATCAGACACTTGCAGAAAGGCTATCAATGACTTCTCCTCTGCTTTCAAGGACCAAATCACTGACCTTGTAAGTACACCAGAAATAAAATCAATTTTGTGGTCGAAATACCTGTGGTTTTATATTGCCCTTCACACATTCATTTTACAGTTTGTAAAAGTTTCCAATCTCTTGTCAGTATAAGTAGTATGAAAACACCACCATCTGTGTGCAGGTTATGATTTGCTGCCTCTGTGCAGGCTTTCACAAGAATTGCCTCTGGACACAAGACTGCTGCCAGAGTACTTTGCAAAGTACTTTGCAAAATTGTCAGCTTTTGACAATAGGGAAGCATTTAATAATCCTGAGGTGTTTGTCTTACCTAAATTATTATGTAGTAAAACTGGAGAGCTGCATAACTTAAATGAGCATACAGCTATGTCAAACACTGTTTTAAAAGCTTATGGACTAGAGTTTTAAAAGGTTGATGATTTAATTTTTGTGCTCTCTTGGTGACTTCTGAGTAAGGCCTCTAACATAGTCCAGGGAAAACAATCCTTATTTAATTACAGTGTTGAACATCACTGTAACTGTAAGGTATTCAAGAACCATCTGGACACAATCCTGTGCAATGTGCTCTGGAGTGACCCTGCTTGAGCAGGGAGGTTGGACCAGATGACCCACTGGGGTCCCTTCCAGCCTGACCCATTCTGTGATTCTGTAGTGAGTTTATTGCCTGGAAAGATTAAGATAATTACAACAAGTAAAATGAACTCAGAACTGGGCAGGAGTTGTGCTAAGTACAGTAGGAAAGTACTGAAGCTGCAGTTCTAAGTGGTTCATTAGAAGCAACAAGTGTTACAATTACTAGATTTATATATATATATATATATATATAAAAAATATAGAAAAAATAAGGTAGGTAGTATTACTCTAATTGGTACAGGGAGTATTACTTGCACTACCTCATTTTGTGCATCAGTTTTCCTCTGGCATGAGGAGAGAGGAGAGAATCAATACACAACTGGTAATGTCTCTTTGCACCAGGGCTGGGTTTTTAAATGACTTTTTATGTTATTCCAAAGTAAATGTTTTTGTAGGAGGATAGCAATGAACTGAAGGTTCATAGTCAATCTGTAATTCTTCTCCTCTGTAGATAGCAGGAGTCCAGGAATTAAAGAATATGAAGAAAAAGACTGCTAAGGTAAATACAGACATACCACTGGATTGTACAGCATACAGTAGTGGGCATTGGCATGTCACTAGAAGAAATAAAATAATTGACAAGAAGGTGTACTGTACTCAGAACCAACTGCACAAATAGTGGTTAGGAACCACCTGAGGTTTTTTGGAATAGATCTCAGTAAATGTGGTGGATTGCAGACTCCACATGTTTACTGCTGTACGGTGTAGAAAGAAGGAATGCACACTAGGAGGGGTAGAATCTAAGTGTCTGAATTACTTTTGGGTTTGGGGACTTTTTTTGAGTACTGGTGAGGCCTCTGGAGAACCAGTTAAATGATGAGAGCTAACCTTCAAGAAATATACATGAATATAAAATCTAGGAGAGCAGTGAAGATGGCAACCTGTGAGGATAGAATTGGACTGTTTCATTTAAAGAAGAGAAGTCTAAGGGAACTGCATTTCCTAAATAGATGCAGAATTTTTGTTCAGAGGAATGCAGTTCCTCTGTTCATCCAGAGCAAGTAGTTATTCCCTGAAAATGCAACGGGAATGTTGACAGCAGGAGGAGCCTCGAGTAAGAGCAGAAAAACATTGCAGTGGTTTCATCAGGGAGACAGAGGTGAATGCCCTACAGAAGAGACATTTAAGAGCAGCTTAGGCACTGTCTGGATTTCTGCCCAAATTACCATCTTCTGCAAAATTTTCGACGGCAAAATAGCTTTAACAAATAAGGTCAACATAAAACTTATCCTGGGAAGTAGCAATTAATATGCTAAAGTCTTGTTGATTTGAGGTGATCTGGTAAGCTGCTCTGCATGAAAAATAACATTTCAATACACATCAAGCATTCACAGCCACTCAGGTTTATCCTTAGTTTGCCTCTTAGACATTTGTTTAAAATCAAATTTGCAGTTGCTAAATTTAATTTTATGATCAGTTTTGGGTGTTACTTTTTCTTCATTTTTTAAATTGGATGTTATATTAAAGAAAGCTTACTTAGGGCAAATGTACTGAACATACATTTGTATTAGTTTGCATATTTAAAACTAAAACCTCCCAGAGTTTATCATGTTTGAATTCAAAATGTCACAAACTCCTTTTGTATGCTTGTAAATCCAGTGTTCCCTAACAGAAATTTTGGATGGAGATTAGAGTTTGACATTTTAAACAGCTTTAAAGTGTTTAAAATACAAATGCAAAATATGGCAGTTTATAAGGTCTGGTATCTTGGAATGTCCCACAATGAGAATCAGAAGCATAAAACTTCAGAGAAGAAAAAGACAATGACATTTGAGTTGTTTGCCTTTGAAGTTACAGAAACTGTTTCAAGGACTTTGCTCACTATTTGTTTCAGGCAGTAACAAACGTCAAAAAGAAAAGGCAGCGACTGGTGCAACTCAGAGAAGAGCTAATNGGTTAGTTTACTGGTGTGTTCCTGGGCTTGCTTTAAATGATAAAGAATAAGAATTAAGTTGCATATCATTGATCATCCTAATTCTAAAGTGTTCCCAGATAAATCTATCATAGTTGCTCAGCCAAAGACAGATGAAAAAATTCATATATCCCTCTTATCATATTTTATATTAAAATATTCATAACTGTTAGATGGTTATTTTGATGGTGGGTACAATAATTTTTGTCTTGTTTTAGAGCATGTTCCTGAATTGTGCAATGCTTATGTTTATTCTGCTGTTTCAGTGGATAGCCCACACTCTGTACAGGTTTGGTGTCCGAAAGAGCTGAAGAGATCTCCTAGAGATATTACAGAACTGGATGTTGTTCTGGCTGAAGTGGAGAAGGTAGCAGCAAATTACAGGTAAGTATTCTGCTTTCCTAAGACTGGATATTCAAAGTTTTCAAAGAAATACCTGTGGTTTTGCTAATGGACTGTCCTTTAGGGAACGCAGTATTGCATGGTTACTTTAATGATTATTGAGTTTCTATGATAGAAATGTTTTCTCACATGTGATCTTCACATGGTCCTCAGGGGTTTGGTATTTTTCCAAACATGAACAACACACCTCAGCTGACATTTTTCAAGGTAGAAATGAAGCTTCTTGCTGGTATATGAAAGATCTGGAGTTGTCTAGCTGCTTAACACTGGGTTTTATCAGTTACTCAGAGGAATGGTTTTGGATGAGATTTCCCCTTTACTAAACCAGATGGGTTGTGTTTTGTCCCTCTGACTTCTCCAGACAAAGCATAGAATCAGACACTTGCAGAAAGGCTATCAATGACTTCTCCTCTGCTTTCAAGGACCAAATCACTGACCTTGTAAGTACACCAGAAATAAAATCAATTTTGTGGTCGAAATACCTGTGGTTTTATATTGCCCTTCACACATTCATTTTACAGTTTGTAGAAGTTTCCAATCTCTTGTCAGTATAAGTAGTATGAAAACACCACCATCTGTGTGCAGGTTATGATTTGCTGCCTCTGTGCAGGCTTTCACAAGAATTGCCTCTGGACACAAGACTGCTGCCAGAGTACTTTGCAAAGTACTTTGCAAAATTGTCAGCTTTTGACAATAGGGAAGCATTTAATAATCCTGAGGTGTTTGTCTTACCTAAATTATTATGTAGTAAAACTGGAGAGCTGCATAACTTAAATGAGCATACAGCTATGTCAAACACTGTTTTAAAAGCTTATGGACTAGAGTTTTAAAAGGTTGATGATTTAATTTTTGTGCTCTCTTGGTGACTTCTGAGTAAGGCCTCTAACATAGTCCAGGGAAAACAATCCTTATTTAATTACAGTGTTGAACATCACTGTAACTGTAAGGTATTCAAGAACCATCTGGACACAATCCTGTGCAATGTGCTCTGGAGTGACCCTGCTTGAGCAGGGAGGTTGGACCAGATGACCCACTGGGGTCCCTTCCAGCCTGACCCATTCTGTGATTCTGTAGTGAGTTTATTGCCTGGAAAGATTAAGATAATTACAACAAGTAAAATGAACTCAGAACTGGGCAGGAGTTGTGCTAAGTACAGTAGGAAAGTACTGAAGCTGCAGTTCTAAGTGGTTCATTAGAANGCAATGTGCTCTGGAGTGACCCTGCTTGAGCAGGGAGGTTGGACCAGATGACCCACTGGGGTCCCTTCCAGCCTGACCCATTCTGTGATTCTGTAGTGAGTTTATTGCCTGGAAAGATTAAGATAATTACAACAAGTAAAATGAACTCAGAACTGGGCAGGAGTTGTGCTAAGTACAGTAGGAAAGTACTGAAGCTGCAGTTCTAAGTGGTTCATTAGAAGCAACAAGTGTTACAATTACTAGATTTATATATATATATATATATAT
>VZRZ01002180.1:800346-821628 GCA_013398175.1 Climacteris rufus | reverse complement strand
ATGTTTGAATTCAAAATGTCACAAACTCCTTTTGTATGCTTGTAAATCCAGTGTTCCCTAACAGAAATTTTGGATGGAGATTAGAGTTTGACATTTTAAACAGCTTTAAAGTGTTTAAAATACAAATGCAAAATATGGCAGTTTATAAGGTCTGGTATCTTGGAATGTCCCACAATGAGAATCAGAAGCATAAAACTTCAGAGAAGAAAAAGACAATGACATTTGAGTTGTTTGCCTTTGAAGTTACAGAAACTGTTTCAAGGACTTTGCTCACTATTTGTTTCAGGCAGTAACAAACGTCAAAAAGAAAAGGCAGCGACTGGTGCAACTCAGAGAAGAGCTAATTGGGTGTGTTTCTAATGATGCACGAGAGCCTGAAGAACTTAAGGAGTCTGGTATTTTGTAACTCAGAAGGGAAAGTAACCTTTTTTTGTTCTTTCATTTTATTCTGATGAAACTGCTGCTGTCTTGCTTCTTGTTTCTACTAAAGCTCATTATAACCTCTCCTTTACGTATTTCAGTTACCTAGANTGAGAGCCTGAAGAACTTAAGGAGTCTGGTATTTTGTAACTCAGAAGGGAAAGTAACCCTTTTTTGTTCTTTCATTTTATTCTTATGAAACTGCTGCTGTCTTGCTTCTTGTTTCTACTAAAGCTCATTATAACCTCTCCTTTACGTATTTCAGTTACCTAGAAAGTCATTCTTGCCAGTTCTCTTAGCTAACTAGGTACTGGGAGGGTGTTTCACACCAAATGTTCATCATCTGTGTTAGGATTTGAATTGCAAAGGTGCTGGATCATAAATTTACAAAGGTAATACAGAGGACTTTTTTGGGTTTGAGGTGGGAGATTCCTTAGTACCTGTTTGCTTCCATCTCATGTGGCCACGCAATTCCCCTTCTCTAACTCAGCATTAATCTTAAGTGTCATTTAGATACACAACACAGAAATTCTGTTCTTTGGAAGACTCATGAGACTTGCCCAAATCCTGCTGGTTGCTAGTGACAAGCTTCATACTGAAGCTGCATTTGGCATACGCTCTGTAAGTTAACTCTGTAGGGGTTGGGTCCCCAAAAATTGTGTAAAAACTTTTTTGGCCATGAGAGGCATTTTTCTGTGCAGTGCTATGGACAAACTTTGCTCAAAGAACTATGGTTTGGGCCCCCTCACAGACTGAAAGCTGTCTTCACATTTTTATGTGTTGTGTCTTAATCCTTTGATCATTTTAAGAAAGCTTTTTTATCTGCAACCCTGTTGGATGGAAATGGCTGTTGGTGTTCAGTTTTTGGAGTGCTATTTTAATTGATCACGCCCTCCAGTTTGTTTAGTAGAGGTGGAGGTAGTTTGGTGGATCCTGAATATGCTTCAGCATCAGCACTGAACACCTCAGCTTGCAGGCAGAGTTGTGCAGAAGCAGAACACCATGTGTTTAAGAAGCTACACTTCAAAATCTGAAATACTAAAGAGTGGCTCTATTGTCAGATTCAAAAGGGAGGTTTGAGGGTTTTGGGTAGATTTGGACTCATGCTCCTGTTTAATAGGCTTGTTCTAGCTCAAGGCTGTGCTATACTAACCTATGTCTTGTATTTCTCACCAACCTTGAAATATTCCTTCAGAGGAAATAGGGTCATAGTTACTCATGCAATAAACATGCAAATGCAAGCATCAAAGTCTTCATCTTTTTTTCAGAGCTGAATCACAGCTGACACAACTACAAAGAGAATATGCTGAGGTACAGGAAAGGAAATCTTCCTTGAGGCAAACAATTGAATTAATTACTGATTTAAAGGAGCTACAGCAAGCCTGTTTGGATTACAGAGAAGAAAACCCAAAAGAAAAAGTGGTAGTAAGTACACTCTACGTGTGTTTCACAGTCTTATTAATGTTTTTATTTCAATAAAATAAAAGGATAAATACAGCTATGTAAGTGATCTTTCCAAGAGTTAAACATGTTGCCTTGTAATTTTATTTCCTTATCAACAGTATGGAACTTCCAGCCTCCCCGCTCTTCTGGTGGAGTCTCGGAGAATTCTAGGAGCAGAAAGGCACTTTGAGAATATCAATATGAAACTGGAAGAGGCTCTGGCTGTACAGAGAGAGAGGTTATCAAAGAAAAATTAAGTGGCTTTTCAAGACTTTTTGACATTCAGTAGGAACTGACATTCAGTATCAGAACTGTCAATGCTTAAAGCCTGTTTAATCATTGTTACTCTGTTTTCAGTATTTAAAAGAAGTCAATGACTTAAACATTGTATCTTTCTATTGTCAAATAGTGTCAGAATATCAAATGCCAGTTAAAGTCATAAAACTTCCCTGTACTCTGTGAACAATGCTGGGTTTTAATCTTGTGCTATTAAAGTAATTTTGACAGCAGTATATACTTCTAGAGAACGCAGACTTTGGTTCAGCAAATAGACAAATCTTTTTATTAAATTTGCATTTGAAATAAATTATTTCATCCCATTTATGGAAATAAAGAAGTCTGTTTTGTTGACTTACCAATAAAACTTGGACATACAACTAAGAAAATAGAAACTGTACAACAGAGAGCATTAAAAGCTAAGCTTGGAGGAGCATTCATGAGTTTTTTAGTCCAATACTCTTCAGCCCACAGGTAATCTTCCATGAATTCCTCCTGCCTGCTGAAGTTCACCCAGGTGCTCCATTCTTTGTCCTGCAGCTCTGGAGTGGTGCTTTAGAACTGCACTGCAGGACCTTCCACACAGGCACTGGCACACAAAGGTCACTGCTGGCCAAGCCTGTGCTCAGCTGCCCTCTCTAGTGCAGGTGTCTTCTGGCCTTAGAGCTTCCAAGAGAACTTCATCTGGGATGTCATCCATGGCATAGGTCAGCCTGTGCTCTGCAGCCTCAGCTCGTTCCACGTCTTCTGCAGCTTCCAGGAACCAGGCATCTTCACCTGCATCTTCCCACTCCCTGGCTGACCACAGGCAGGCTGGAGAGCAGCTGTTCTCCAGAGATCCTGGGCTTTTGGACAGGGCTGACATGTTACAGGGTGGGTTTACTTTTTCTTCTGTGTGGCCCCTGTCATCCATTAGTGTGCACTCTTCTTCCTTTGAGAAACAAGAACACCACTTCATATGAAAATGCTCTTCATGCCTTTAACTGCTCTGCACGTTTGGAACTTGTGCTGTCACATACAATGGATACTGCAAAAAATGGCCAACAGGAGAGATTTTCCAGGATGTTAATGTATAGCCATGTTAACCTGTGGAAGCCTGTTTTAATAGGAGTAGAAATTTGCTGTTTTTCTAGCAACCTACAAGTACCCTGTTGTATCTAGCTTCTTAAAATAATACAAGGTCAAAACTAATTTTAATGTCTTGTTTAAAGATACTGTCAGGACATGAAAATACAGTTAAATTACACTTTCTGTGAAGTAACAGTAACAGCTATTGATGCTCTGCTTAAGTGGGGCTTAATGTGCCGTTCTGCCATATGACATTTAGAGCTTTAAAGTTACATTGAAAAGTTGAAAAACACTCACTCTTCTTGCCTAAGCAGTGGAAAAACTGGTATGTTCAGGGTGTAGAACCCAGGTGCAGTGTTGGGTCACTTCAAATATTCTACCTGTTTGGGGAAACCTGCTGCTTTAATGCACTAAAATGGAGATAAATGAACTTCAGATATGAGGGTCACTGCCTTATCTTTGACTCTGCCTGACTCCAGTGTTCCAGAACCAGTTCTATTTTACCTTGCCCAGCAAGAAGTCAAACATGCACAGCAGAGCCTAACTCAGGCAGTTTTTCTGTTCTGCACTGGAGTGACTTTGTGGCTTGGGCATTGGGAACTGCTGTTCACACAAGAACAGAGGAAAGTCTTTAGTCCCAGGTGAAGTTAGGCAACTCCAGTAACTTAGCACTGCTGGAGAGCTTAAAAATGAATACGGAGCTACCACACCAGCACAGCTGCTCTGTGCTCTGCTATACCACAGGGAGCTCCACAGACTGGGTGTCAGTGGGGATGTTCAGTGACTTCCAGAGGCTTACAAGGACTTGAGCATCTCAACAGGACAAAATCCTACCTCTTGGAAAAGAGATGGGAGGCATATCCCAGGCGGTAGTGGAAAACCTAAATCAGATAGATGGCATTAATTACAGTCAGCATTCCAAAACGCATCAAGTATAACTGAGATCACAGGCTACATACTTTGTGATTTGAAGTTTTGTTCTCTGCAGACAGGATCGTGACACTTTTGATACCAGACTTCATTCTTTAGATCTACCAGAATCCTAAGAATAAATTAGTTAGTTTTTTAGTAACAGTACATACATGAAATGAATTCATACAGTAGGAAACTGACACTAAATGAATAGGCTGTGTTTATCCTCAGCTATGGACACTGATTTCATACTCCTGGCATACTTATTACATACTTGTTTTGTACAATTTTTAGTGAACTTCAGGTTTCTTAAATTAAAAGAAATACATTTTTAAGACTAACATCTGAAAGTGAAATGTAGTCAACTTCATTGCATTAAGCTTGGAAGAAAAAGTCAAAGTAAGATTAACATATAGGACTTAACTGTAAGATAAGATTTTGTTGCTGCTTCTGTTACAGATAATTTCTTTATAAAAGCCACATAAAATCTCTATTTCTGTCTACTGCTTAGGCCACCCAGCTTTTCCAGCTGTGCTTTAGAAACACCAAACTTCAAGCAACTCACTTGAGAAACAGCAAGTTCATCTAGCATAGTGGCTGTGGGGTTTTCTGAATATCCTTGTTTCTCAACAGCACATTCCTTATGTTTCAGTGATTTTAAATGTTATATAGAATTATTTTTAAGTTAAAATATTTCTATTAATGATATACTGGAATTCTAATATAATCTTAAAGAACCTGACTTTCCATCACTTATTTTGCTAAAACTATAAGAAGTCTGAGTCCTTCTAGAGTCACTAGCCAAATTCATCTTGACTGATGTAGCATGAATTACCATTCTAAAATGGCAATTCTCACTTACTAAAATTACAAAGTCATTTTAATAGCATAAGAATATTACTTAAGATGTACTGTAAATTAATTTAAAAGTGGCCTGCTTGCTTTCTTATTTTTGAGCTTCCTAGCTGGGAAGTATCAAAGCACAATACTGCTTAATAGCTTTAACATCCTCTGACTTTTAAGTTAGCATCTTTAGGCCCATATTTAAATACCATGAAGAGTACTTCATAGAACTATTAGAAATAAAAGTCCAGTTATCACAAAATAAACTTGGAGGTAGGGGGGGAATTGTTTGGTTTTGTGGGGGGTTTTCCTGTAATTAAAACATTGTATCCCCCCAAAACTGCAAAACAGCAGAAATTGTAACAGTTGCTGATCCATAAGAGTTTTTTCAGCATTTTTAGAGAGTAACAGTTGAACAGGAAAATAAATAAAACTGTTTTAAACTGAACAGTCAAAGAACATACATTATGTTGTTACTTTTGTGAGCTCTTCCAATATTTTCACACCAACGGTAACCAGAAATATCATATATAAGTAGTTCTTTGGGAGAGAAGTAACTCCACTGTCGTATCCCTGAGGAAAAAAGATAAATTAATTATTTTAATTCTTAAAAAATAGTTTGTGGAACACTCATTTGTAAGTAGTGGTCTCCTTACCTCCTTGTAGCCCATCTTTATTAACCAAAGAACGAACAAAGTTATCGATTTCTGGGTATGGGGAACCCTGGTGCCCTTCCACGGGACCTGTTAAAGGCCACATGCACACACTGTTAGTGGCTTTGCCACTGTCACAGGTCACTGTAACACCCTTACACGTTGGATGGACCACAGACAGACAATGCACCTGAATCACACCACAGCCTTAAATAAAACCAGGGATAAATGCACTGTTCCTTTCTGGTGGATCTTTACAGTGCTACCCCCCCGCAAGGTGCAGAGGGCCCTGGGACACAGCAGCGCAGCTGTGGGGAGGGGAGGGAGGCTCAGTGGCATTCAGGTGCTGCAGAGCTGCCTTCAGTACAGGTGTGCTCTGCCTCCTGCAGAAAAGCTCTCCTAGAAGCTAACAGGTGGACAAGTCACAGAACATTTAAGTTAAGAGTACTTTTTTTTCTTTTGCTATTCAGTAGAAAAGGCTTGAGGTACCTTTGCTGCTTCTGGTAGTTTTACTGTTTAAAAAAGCAGACATTTTTCTCTCCTCCTCTGAAAAGCCAGATGACAGAACTTTTGTGTCATCACTCACTCTGAAGAAGGGAGAGAATACAAAGGAAAAGTGTGATTCTTAGGGCATAACACAGTACAGTGTAAGTTCCTGTAACATCCCTCAGGATGGCAGAGCATGACACAGCCCCGGGCCCGGCTGCAGGGGGCCCAGCTGGAGCAAGGGGGTGACCCAGGAGCCCTCCAGAGGTCCTTGCCAACCTGAAGCAGCCATTGTGCACCTTTCCTGTCCCTGGAGCACTTCCCCTTCTCGCTTTGGCAGCGTCCCCGCCTCTCACTGCAGGGGGGGCTCCTCCTCAGCAGCAGCGCCTGGTTCCTGGCCAGTCCCAGGACCCGGCCATTTAACAGCTGCTGGGCCACACTCCTACAGCAGGATTTGCTTTAGATGTACCATCTATGCAAATATACCCTTCGAAAGGTTTCCATTTTTTAAAAATTTATTTTTGTCTCTCTACAACGAACTGCTTTTCCTTGCCATGTTGCTAACGGGAAGCCAGATGATCACAGAAGCCTCAATTCAACACAGCAGAATTTCTCATCCATATTTATGGTGGATTCAGCTGATGCCTATGATCAGGATAACCTTTCAGCATATAAAACCTGAAGTCAGAACAAATACATGTTTTCAATAAAAATATTATACCATTTTAGCCTTCCTTTTGCTGCAGCAATGATTAGGATCTTCTTAAGATAGGGTATGATATCAGAGGTTTAGATTAGATACAGGAAAGTTGATTATTGTACATGTGAGTACCCAAACTAAGGAAGTGTCTGTACAAAATGGGAAATCTGGTATGCAAGAAAACGTGTGCAGAAATCCATTTCTTATACTACTTTGAAAAATATTCAGACTTCTAATAGTTAACTGACTAGAAATATGCAATTTTTGATTTCAGAACAATATGGAATCTGATCAAACCTAATAAGGGTGATGTTCTGGCATTTTGAGTGTGTACAGAGAAATGAGACGCCAGACCACATCTGAAGGCAGGTTTAACAAAAAAACAAGACTACCAAGAAATGTTTTCTTCAAAATCAAGAAATTCTACTAGGAATTCCTAAATTACCCTGTAACAATATTAACAGCATAATTGCTCGTTCATAGTAGTTATTTGTAACTCCTGCAGCAGAATTATCATTAAAATACGTATTTTAAAATATTGTAAGTTGGACTGGAATGAAATAATTACCTAATGTTGCAGATTAAAGAGGAAAGAAAATATGCTTCTTCCAAGGAAACATCCTTTTCACAGTTAGGGATAAACTTATTATCCTCTGCTATCTTCAGAATCACGTTTTTTCCTGCTTTTGATGACTTATACATGCGGAAATTTCTATTCTTTGTATAAACTCCTACAGGAAAACAGACATTTCTTAATACGACAATGCTGGCTGGGGTCTCACATCCTTAGCACTTGTAAATTAAACTATTTTCCTTAGACCCAGCAAAGAGTCTGATGAGTGGACAAAAGCTGTTACTGACCAGCTCACATGCCATAGAAGAAATGCAACAAAGCCAGATCATGCACCCCTGTGTACTTTTCTGTTACTGAAGAATTAAGACAAATACTCAACATCCCTACACAGGCATTTTCATCATTCTGACATTAAATTTGCTAAAAGCTTCCCCCTGATACAAGAAATTGGTGCTTTCACATTGACTTTGTGAGATACAACTGAGCACAAAAAGCTGCACAATTATTTTAACCAGAAGGAACTTAACCAAACTTTGTTTTCTGTGGACCAGACACAACCTGTCTGAAGCACATATCAGGAAAACCTAATTTCAATCTCAAAAACAAACAATAAAACAATGAACAGGTAGCTTATATATTGCATAATCTGTCTAATAATTTATTGAGAAGGTGAGTTCCATTTGTAGGTTGCATTTGATTTTCGTGAAGATAAAAGAACTTAGAGAGCTCATACAAGAAGAGCATCACAAAGCTTTCTGTCACTGCAGCCTCATGATGTCATTCAGTATTCCAGCAATTTTGACTTTAGCTTTTTTTGAGGTAATGTGTATAACATAAATGTGGAAGATGGTTAATTTTGGGGAAACTAACATCAAATTCTTAAAAGGTGACACAGGAAACAATTTGTTTTTATCTAATTTTCATTTGTGAATATGCTTGAAAGAATTTTGAACAGTAGGTGAGAGTAATCCTTCTGACTCAGTAACAGAGAAGCCAAGTGTAGGCCAGCCTTGGGGTTATATTTCAATAGATCAGACATGCAGAAGAGGCTCACAATAAAAGTGATCCTGAATTTCATGAGAAGAATTCGAAGGAATGTGGGTTCCTCAGAAGAGTCTGAGAAAAAAACCAGGGTAGAGTCCTGAAGTACATCAAACACTGCTGTGCAAAAGCATGCTAAACTATTTCATTTCACTGAGACAAAGCAAAAAGCAGAAAAAACAGAGATGGGGGTGAAGAAGGGTGGAACTTCCAAACTTTAGTTTGACTATGGGTGTTGTGCTCCCAGAGACCTGAAACATTTTAATACCATGAACAGGCTAAGCTCAGCTGGGCCATGAAGTAGCCAACCCAAACTTTCTGTTATTCCATCAATGAAACCTAACAGCTGCCAGGGAAAGGAGGCTCAATTCATACATACAGAAGAAGACAGACAGCCATGACTATAAGACTTGTTCTGTAATTAAGCAGCTTCCAATTCAACTGAAATAACAAAAATGCAACATATGCTATCCTCTTTTAATCCCAATGGGAGCACTAACTCCTTGGGCGGGGGGAAACACTCTTGTGTGGCAAGAATAACTTTAAACTTCAGAACAAAATAATTAAATGTAGTAATACAAGAAGTTTCATGGACGACAAATGTAAGGTTCCCTTAAAGTACAGCATTTATGATCACAGTTTTAGCATGTGTTTAAATTCTGACCACAGGGACAACAGTAAAACCACCACTGCTCTTCTTCTCTGTAATCAAAGACTAAGGAATCTCATTTCTTACTTTGTTGCATCCCAAAGAAATTTAAAAGCACTCATATTTACCTAGATCCACAAAAAGTTGCTTGTTGCCTTCTCTATCATTTACTATTAGAAAGGAAAAATCCAAATTTTCTCCCTGGTGTGGCATTTCCATATCCTTTGTTTTGTGAGCAATGGTTGGCCAGTCTTCAGAAGCATCTTCAACAGCTGTGAGGTTTGTAAGAGAACCATTTAATTCACCTCCTTCTGCAGAACACTGGAAAACATGTCCTGCTGCTGCTTTTGGAATCACAGCAGCCTTACTCTCCATTAGTCTTATGGCAGGCTGCAAAATGGTTCTCACAAAGTTACCTTAAAAACAAACAAAAAAGGCCAAAAGCAGGTAACATAATTTATGAGTCAAGGAAGAACTTAAAAAGTTTCTGTGCAAACATTGTTCAAAACAGTCAAGATGACAGTGGATGAGGTTTGGGGTCTTTTTAGCCCTTCCGGATTTTTAAAAAGAAATCTTTTGATCAGCCCACTGTATTAAATGGTTCTGGCCAGTAACTCAGAAACTGATACTTGGCAAGAATTTGTACTAAATTTCTTTAAAAATGGCACCCTAAACATTAACAAGCTCAAATGTAGGATTCTGAAAAGGTTGTGATTGTCCCTCTCACTACCGCTTTCTCTAATGTCACTTTCAGACTGATCGAAATGTTTACTTGCAGCTTCATGGTGATGTACTGATGTATGAACTTGATCAAAGCTTACTCAAACAACAAATTACTTTTACAAAAGTATTTTGTAGTGACTTTTCAAACTCCCAGTATTGTAATTCAACTCCCATTGCACCTCCAGGCTCTGCTAGATGGTAACCAAAGACAGACAAATAAAAACCATGGCCAAATGAGTTCCAGGGAGAAAGCAGACAATAGAATAAATAGAGATATGGAAAAAAACTATGAAGTAGAAGAAATACTGGCAAGGATAACTCTGCAATGGTTGGATGAAGCTTCTGTGGGGAACATGAAAGAATATGAAATCTAGTTCCTCCTGTGCTACAGATCAGCAGAATCATCATCATCATCATCCTCATAACTCCCTGCCAGACTCCTGGGGCACACAAATGAGTCACAGTCACGCTGTTTTAATCCTGTGTGTCCAAGCACACATAGAGAATTTCTTAGATTTAAAACAGTAGCTACTTGGATCTTCAGGGAGAAAGTGTACCTCTTTCAGAACTGAAGTTTATTTCAATTGCTATAAAAGCTAAGAGTTGCTGTAAAAGACTTGGCTGACCACTTTGCTTTTCTGTGTGTAATTAAGTAACAATCACTCTGGTGTCAGAACAGCAAGGGTTCTGTCAGTGAAAGATTATTTTGGGAGTTAGTTATCATTCACACACACCTTTGTTTTCTCTCTTCCCATGTGTTCTAACTGGTCTGATGTGGGAAAAAAACCCTGCATTTCAAACTTTTCAGTATATTTCATATTTTTTGTATGTTGGCTTTGTGTTAATCAGTGTAAATTCTTGATCTCCACAGCTTTCCTGTAGACATCCATGATCTCCTGTGCTTTTTCACATGAGCTGTGAACTCAGTCTGTGTATTTGAATTCTAGTTAGTAACTAATTCCAAATATTATACACTAAATTATTTTAATTATATTTCATTTTAAGCCCATGCATTTTGTGCATGACTCCTGATATAAAACGCTTATGAAACAATATCATCCAAGATGTGACAGTTCATACCCTATTTTATCCCACATAAATACCATTAACTCATCTTCAGGTATTTTTCTTTTAGGCAGAACACCACAAAGCTGAATTTTAAAAAAGACAACAATTACATGTGTCTGAAATCCATCACATAATTTTTTTTTTTTATATAGATTCTGGGAAATTACTTTATGAAGTTCTCTGCATTTTTAGTTATTTAGTATAGCAGAATATTTTGCACAAAGTACAAAGGTAATACACTTTAACACAAGTTTGCCAAGCAGGTTACTAAACTGCATTAAGAAAAAGTCTAAAGTATAAAATATCATTGATAGCATGCATGAATTTAACACTAACATTTACACATCTCAGTTATAAGAAAAGAAATCGCCTTTTACTGTGACTACAACACCATGTTGTAAAGGCAAAGGCAGAAGATGAACACACAAGCTAGAAGTACATTTTAAGTCTGACAGTTTGTAAACATGTCAAATTCACAACACAGTGGAGACACAGAACACTTAAACCAACGGGTTGGAATAAACAGTTCAAGCTTCTACTGAAAGAACTGACTAATGCAATTTAGCCATCAACATCACAGGCTACAATTTCTGTCAGGCCATGTTATTTATCATCCATGTAATGCTTAGGAGTTTGTACTGGCAGAAGAGTTAAAAGGCCACATTTTTGAACTAAAACTTGCAGTAATCTCATTTAAGTCTTTGGGGTTTGCAGCTGCTACCACAGTGTCACATAAGAAGGAACTGCTCTGTGTCACACTTGGAGCTGGCAGACTGCTACAGGCATTTGCTTATAACCAAGACAATCTGCTTGGCTTCCCTTGAGCTACTCCTCAAAATATTTAGGGACACAGATTCCACTGCTCCTAAGAATGAGAAATTGCTCTTTTCATGGTAACAAAAAAAAAAAGGAAAAATTTCCTCTGTTCTGAAAATACTCTGTCCTCTTTGTGTTGCAGTTAGGATCTGAATTTTGGCCTGAAGTGATGCTTAGGCCATGAACCACATGGTTATAATAAAAATATTTGGGGGAAAACAGTTCATACATGCAAGCAGGCCTACAGTATCCATCCTGTCCTTACAGTTTGCTCTGCTCCTCCAGGTGTTCAGGCCAGCAAGACCTTTCACAGATGATCCCTCTGAGCAACACACAACACGTCACCCCTGCACCACTCTGATCCGAGGCTGCCTGTGTTCTCCCCATGAAATAATGGGACAATTCAAGAGGAAAAGAAGATTTTCTCTAATGTTCTACTGGGCTACACAGAAGCCCAGCACTGTGTCATTAGCACCAGTATCACTGTGCTGTAATTAAGTACTAAAAGCTAAAAGCCCATCTTCCCTGTGCTCTCTACAAGCCCCTGCTAGGTCATACACACTGCACAGCAAGAAGCTACTTAAAAAACACAGGAGGTATCAAAAAATGAAGAAATACAGTATAAACTTTACTCAAGAAGTAATGAGGGGTGTGCAGAGCTAGAAAAAGAGGCAAGGATGAGAAAGGGAGGGCTGGGCATGAAGACAGTCAGACAGACTGTGACCAAGCAGACACCAAAATAAAAGTGGGAAACAGTGGGATCAAATTTTGAACCAAACATCCTCAGCTTTTCCTATTCTACTGCCAGTGGAAAACCAGTAACAGAGACACCACTTCTTGTAATCCTGCTGCTATTATCACAGTTCTTCCTGAACACAAACAGCAGAGCTAAATGTCACAAATCTAAATTTCATCCCTTCTGATAACCCATGAGATCACTGAAGTCTGTATAACAGCACTTCTGCTTCCTCTCCCTCATATTTTTTGTTTATTTGAAAGGAACCCAAACCACAATAGAGCACAAAGGTTACAAAATTAAGCATTCAAATATTAAGAAGTGACAAAACCAAGGCTGCAGGTGCAATGTTAATTAACTCAGAATTCTGCATTTGAAGGTTGATACAGATTTTAGTTCCACCAAAGGGCAAGGTGTTTTCCATCAGATCCTGCTTCACACAGACACAATTCAGCTGATGTTCTGTTGTACCCTCAATGGTCAAAGTATGTCTGTAAGTCTGCTTTACTGCACACCACAGGCAATATACACACAAGAAGAAGAAATTATTAATTTCAATATTAACTTCTCTTAATGTTCACCACTAGCACCTCAGTGCTTCACAGGCAGCATTTTAAATTCTGTTAAATGAGGAGGTATTATTGTACTTATTTTTAAAATGGAGTCAAGACAAGCGTAAACCGGCAATTTTCTCTGTTGGAGTTGCCATATCCCAAGAAATCCCAATTTACATCAACAATTAAAATTGCTTTCAGCTTTCTTTTAGTCATGTTTATGCACAGGTGGCTTGAAATAGTCTTTGTCCTGCCTTGCTGATCCTGTGCTGAGCACAGATAAACTGTATTTAGAGCAAATGACAGTAGCTTTAATTGTTAGGACTGACATTAACCTAATGTTTAATAAAATTAAGGAGTCATAGACTTGCCAGCTTTGTAGAAACCAGTATTTTTGTAAATAAAACATACAGGCACAAAATAAGGTACATTTTTGCAAACACACATGCTAATTATAGAAGATGAGAAAAAATGAGGCTTAAAGTAATATATAGTAATTTCTGCTGGGAATACATATTTGTTTCCACATGTAATTCCATTAAAATAAATACTCAAATGTGAGATGACACTGTATAAAGAGAAAAGAACACACTTACCAACATGAGTATTATCCTTAAACACAGTCTTTTGGGGTAGGAATATTAAGTGCCGACTAAATTTTTCATCAGTACTGGAATCTAAATTCAGGACATCTTTTGATGAACAATTTACATCATAAAGTTCTTTTAATTTTTGGCTGACAAGCTGAAATGATAAACATTAATTATGTTATTTTACTCTAGCGTTTTTAGTAGTGGTATCTATAAAACCCAACACAAATTCAGATTCTAGATTTTTTTACCTCATTTTGAGCAACAAATTATTTAATTCAAACTAACCCATATCAAATTTTAGCCAAATTTGACGTAGACTGTATTTCCTTAAATATGCAAGTCACTGAATACACCATCAGTGATAAGCTGAGAAGACTTTCAGTTTCTCAGGTCAAAGTCTTATTAAGTGGCTTTACCCTGCAGGTTGTTTTGCACCACGCAGCAGTTCACACCCCCAGTGGCAATGTTTGTAATGCAGGCTGAGCAGCAATGGCAGGTGGAGGCTATCATGATAAAAAGGTTTGCTAAGCTAATTCAGTGTTATGATTTAGCTGATTCATTGGTATGATCCAAGGAACAATAACTAAACAGAAAACACAGCTGACCCTAAATTAGCTTTAAAAAAACCTTCTATAAGCTAAGCTAATGATTCCTCATGTTTAGGACTGGGACTCAGAACCTAAAGGTCTGGAAGCTTTGGGTTTTAGCAGTTCAGATCCCCCACCCAGCAAATCCAAAGTCCTCTTCTTAACCGATCCACAAAGAACAAACCTCTCCAGATTCTGTATCAGTGAAGGGTTCTTTACGAAGGAATGACCTCAATAATCTTTTTCTTTCCTTGTTTGTAGCCATGGACATGTAGGTGACAGAAGTCTCACAAATAAATGTCCACTCACTGTGAGATTTTACTAAAACAGAAGATATTCTTCTAGAAACCTGTTGTTTTTTCCACCTCTGTCATATTGAACTTGCACAGAGCTCATTTTCCAAAGAAATTTACAATAGAGTGGAAACTGCACCATTTAATAGAATTGAGAATTAGCAAAGGTATTTAATTTTAGGTACCAAATTGGTAAATGCAGGCATATGATGCTCTCTATATCATCATTTAACTCAACTGCAATGAACTGTCACCTAAAGAAACTTTTGGGAGGGATTTATCTAAGCCCTGAAATACAACTGCACAATCCAGCAAAGGGAACGACCTGAGGAATACATGAATGGAACTTTTACTGATGCTACTTTAAAGAATACCTAAGCATTCCCTCAGTTTTACAGCTCTGAAAGTGGCAGAGCACATAAAACAATCTTCAAAAGTAAACTCAGCATATCAGCAAACCTACAATGATACAAACAGTCCAACAGCCATCGTTCTTTATTTTTGTCTCTCACTTTAACTAAACCTTTGCTTTAATTTAAACAGTATTTTTACTTCATTAAAAATAACCACTGGGTCTACACTTCTTTCAATTTTACTATAGCATAAGTAAGATAAAGTGGTAAATACTTTGGTTTCATGTTAAATTAACAACAAATTCCTATTAATGTACAAGATGACTTTGCACCAGTTTACCTCAATTAACTTCATGACCATACTCTTGCCATCTGCACCAGGATTTGCTGGTTTGTGAAACTCCAAATCAAAATAAAGTTTGCAAGCATCTTTTTCAGGAATTACTTCATAGCAATGCATAAGACTTGTTTTGTAGCCTTTGCTAAGGAAAAACAAAAACAAATCACAACCTCTCACAATAAACATTATCCATGGTTATCAGCTGCAAACAAGGATCCCACATATTTTATTCTGCAATCAACCACCCATATCAAAACACGTGGTAGACCTATAAGGCTTTGAAAAATTTGTAAGTAACATCAGCATCAAGTATCAACAAAGATTATCTGTCTGGCCTAGAACTTAATTTTGTGAAGTATTCTCCCCAGTCTTACATGCCCCCCCAGTCTTACAATACATACAGAAATGTTGAGAATTCAAGACTGTGAAAACCACAGTAAAAAACTTAGGTTATCACTCCTGTGTCTTTAGCACAAAGAGATTATATGGAGTTTTTTCTAAATAAATTTAAAAATAATCTCATTTTCGATTCGAGAAAAAAAAATAACACTTTTTGTATAGAAATTGAGTCAGATTTCTTTTACTGCATATCCAAATGTTTTATTATAAAAGAAGCAAATGGGGGAAGAAGTTCAGCATGTGATCAATTGTCAATACTTGGAACTACATCATGCAAACAGAAATCCATAAATCAGTTACCAGACATCTACATTAATGCCCGCTGAAATTGATGTATGACTAGTCAGAGAAATATGTTTTTGTCATGTGTTGGGATGATCCCCTGAGGAAAGCTGACAGCAAAAGCAAATCCACTGCTATTAGATTTAACAGACAGAGTCTTTAATTCACAGGAAATAATGGCAATCTGCTACTCAAAAGAAAGCTGAAACCCGCTGCAAAATGTGTTGTTTTGTTCTTCTGAATATTTTTCCCATTGCCAAGCTGAAACCTCAGGCAACCCATTACAGGTGTGTGCTGGTCAGAGCAGCAGATGGCTCCTGGGAATGGCTACCCAGTGACAGCTCTTACCAGATAACAGGATATCCAGTAACTGCTGTTGTTTAGTAACACACAGGGCACCTTCTCAAATACTCACGTGTAATAAAACCAAAGCTCTTTGTATGTTGTCACAAGGTAAGACCTCTGTCCACTCTGTGTGCTCTTTTCCAAAGCAAATACATGAACATCCTTTTTAAATAAAAACATTGAAGGGCTTTTGTTAGTTTGATTCAAAGAAACAGTTTAAATCTTCAGAAGTTCCTATTTGGCATTAATGAAAGATTAGTACATACCAGAGAACTAAAAGCAGACCACTTATCATTTTTCAAGGACAAGTAGCACCTAGTTTTAATTTAGAGCATCATTCTGATTTCAGTTACATGGGTAAAACTTGGAAGTTTTTCTTTGCTATGCATTAAGATAAACTGTTTTTTCTGTAAACCCTTGTCTTTTCTGATCAGTGGCAAGTGCATCTAAAGGGAGGAGGAACAATGCCCTTGAAGGAGCAGCCCCATGGACATGATGGCAGCACATGGCTTTATGGCAAATAGTCTTCAGACATTATTTTGTTTAGATCCAAAAATGGAAATCTGAGAACAAAAAAAACTACTGCCAAGCCAACGAGAACCCGTTTTGGAAAAGAGGCTGTCAGAATTCCTTAAATACCTGAAAGAGAAAGAGCACAGAGAAAACCACAATACTATCTTTAAAAACAAAAATCAATTTGAAAAGTATTGAACTGAAAATGAAGGATACCTTTGGCATAATATTTATTTGGCTAATCACTTCTAATCATCTGAACTTGCTACTCAGATGCTACTGGAGAATTGTATTGTTTTTATTTATTCTCTGCCTCCTATTTATCTCTTTTTCTTCCTAATTTTTTTCCTCCTCTTTCTTCCTACTCAATCCTCACTACCTTCCCATTCTCCTGCCAACTCTGACAGCTTGTTCATCTTGAGAAGGAACAAATCTCTCACTCCAATGTTACCAGAAAGCACTTTTACTGTTCCAAGTTAACATCATGTATCAATTTGTATGTTAGACTAGAACTAGTACTTCTTAGAGATACCTCCCGTGCAACACAACCTACAAAAAAACCCACAAAACCTTGCTGTTTCTAGATTGGGAAGAAAGAATACATGATCTTGCAAACTGACAAAGACTTCACTGCCAAGCACGATTTTAAATTATGTTCAATCTTGGAAGTATACAAAGAGCAAAGACATTTGCCTAACAGAATATACCTCTTTGCAGGTTTTTACATAACTAAAAGCTTCAGCCTGTCGAGAAAATATTTTCCAAATGGAGGATGGCATAGAGGGTTTGGACAGTCTGGGTCTATAAACTGCAGGAAGAGGATTTCTTTCATAGTAAGATGCTAGTTCTTCCACTTTCTTCAGTCTTTCTTGCCATTTTCTCTCCATTTCTCCTAAAGCAATTACAAATAGTCACATCAGTATCAATTTCTGTTTGCAAGGCAATTTTAATTTTAATATATCCTATACTCACCACTGCTTTTGATTCTGGTTTTGTTGAGTGTAATTTACTAATTAACTAGGAGTAGCCTATGTTCCAAATCAACACCTCGCCTTCCTAAGACACTCATTTCGATACTAAATCTCTCTACACTGTTTTGGAAGTACAAGAGCTTCATATTAGCACTACCAAAGATAAACACAACAGGATAAATACAGCAAGAGAAGGCCTAGGAAGTTTCATTTTCGTCTACAGAATGGTATTACACTCCTCAAAAAGTATACAAAGTGTTGACTAGGCATCTAACAGTAAGGAGGTAAAAAATAGTATTATTTTGCTTTATGATTGGGAGACAAATGAGATAATTAATTTGTATGGTAGTACAATACTTGAGTTCATAAGAAAAGCTAAGACTTCAGTGACTCTAGCTCTGAGCTCTGTACCTCAAAGAACTGAAATCTAAAATGAGGGCTCCATTCTCCACTGCCAACTTCTGCTATTGATCAGTAATACTTTCACCTGCTTTAAAAGCTCATGTACTTTCTCACAACCTTAAAATAGCAAACTGATCCCTTTTCAAGAAATAGCACCATGCAGTAACACTTGCTATCTTGCAACCTTTAAACTTCTAGTTCCATAAAGTAATCCAAATGCTATAGTCATGTAGTAAAACATAAACACACATATGTACAATTATCTGTCAGCTGAACACCTGCAAGTCAGTAAAAAGCATTGCCAGGAAGCTGGGAAACAGAGGAAGAGAGGCAAGAAGTAACAAACATGAAGGGGAATCTTCTTGTTTTCCCCAGCACAACCACTTGGTTCTCCTAACAGCCCTTGGGTTGCAGTGAAAGACAAAAATGAAACTGACTGTACTCAAAAGCATTCAAACCTTTAACAAGCTGAATCCACATGGCAAGTTTAAGTATTTAAATATTCTTGTGGGGCCCTGAAGCCCAAATTTTGGATCCTCTCACTGCCCCCTCTAAGTTTTCCACAGCAAAAGTTCCTGGACACTTAAATTTCTGCCCACTGAATGTCTAAGCCTGCCCATGTCTTGATAGTCCAGTGCCTGTGTAAAGTCTAAGTAACAGAATAACCTGTCTCTAACAGGGGTCAAACACATTATCTCTATCAACCTTGTTGGTCTTCTGACCTGTACATCTTCTCCACTGCCTTTTTATGCAATTAGTTTCTTCTCTGGGAATGAAAAATTAGATTGTAGACAGCACTCAGCAATTCTCAGAAGCGTTTGCAAAACTTTCAGTTTCATTTTGATGCTGTTGGCTGTAAATTGTTGGGTGCAAAAGACATCAGCACTTTCTCACAAGGTGACCATTAAGAAAGGAAAGTGAAGTCCCATCATTCTCTATAGATTTTCTAGTTATATCATATTTTTGCAGAAACACAGCTGGGAAGATATCTGAACCTGGAAGAAAGTTACTTTAAACTGAAATCTATCATAGTTCTTGGTCCACATGGATTCTTAGCAGTCCAACATGTCCAGTTTTTTCAAGGTACCTTCAGCTGCTGCGTGAACTATATCTAACACATTTAGAGCATGCACAACCATTTAGAGCATGTAGAATTTACACTTACAGGCCAGCCTTCTCAGTTCACTGGGAAATTCCCACTTCATCCTCCTCTCTTATGTCCCACCAGAAATAAAGGGAGTTCTTACTTTTGTTTTACTTGACAGAAATAAATTTTGTCACCAACATGTTTGGACTTCAGTGTTACTGACTCAGCAGAACGACTGCATGGAGAGCCCGGGAAAATGTCTACTGAGAGATGACTTAAAGAAGTTGCTATTTCATTTTCTCTTTCTGATGGAAGACTACTTCTCTGTTTACTGATGAGGACAGTGGACATCTTGTATTTTTGTAACTGGCTATGTGGCTGGTTTGGGCACTTTATTGTATGGCAGGTTTTTTTGCTTGTTTATTTACTAAAATGTAGGGACACATATGATGGAATCATGCATCTGTGTCTTTTCCCTGAAGCATGAGGGAGAAAGTAGACATTTCTGGAATGGTGAGTCCATTCATTTAAAAAAAAAACCACTCAGAAATCTGAAATAATTATGACAAAACACACTATCCACACCTGCTGAGAACTGAAGCCGAGACATGCAAATGAGCTGCTACTCAAAATAACATGATTACACTCATTTCCTGGCCAGCATGTATCATGCAACATGGTTCTGTGGCAGAATTAATGGTCCTCAACACAAATAAATCAGTGAGATCTTCTCCCAGCTACTGATTTAGCCTTAGAAGAACACAGTAAATAACAACTGGCTTAGTGTTAATTTCCTTAACATTAATGAAAATTAGCTGAGCTGTCCTTACGTTGAGCTGACTTGTGGCACACTGACAAACAGTACTCATCTTCCCTTAACAATAACAAGGAGCAATTTTCATCTTGCCCTCCTAATAGAGGAAGTGGCCTCTACAATTACAGAATCACAGAATGGGTAAGCTTGGAAGGGATCACGGTGGGTCACCTGGTCCAACCTCCCTGCTCAAACAGGGTCATCATAGAGCACATGGCACTGGATTGTGTCCAGAGGTTCCTGAATATCTCTAGTGGGGGAGACTCTACAACCTCTGTGGACAATTTGTTCCTCAAATTAAGACTGCAAGTGCAAAACCCAGTATATCAGACTAGGTGATAAGACCTCAAAAAGTAGGTTAATACCTGTTACGAGAAGCTGGAATACATAATTTCCAAAGTTATCTTACTCTGACTTCTGCTCCTGAAGGTCAATGTACAAAGATGAGGCTAACTGACATGGAAGTGGATGATGAAGCCGAAATAATCAGCCCTCAGCTCCAGAGTGCTGCTGTGCAAGGCGGGTCTGTGGGCAGGCAGGGACATTGGCCGTGCAGGTGGGCGAGAACCCCACCCAAGGGGAAGGTTCTGCTGCAGTACAGGCCAGCACACCCACGGAGATCTCACCTGTGAGGTCTGGAAGGTGGCTGCTCGTTTGGCAATCGTCCCCACAGATTACTCTGGCTGGCTGCTTCCTTTACATACCACCAATCTGTCAGAATCACAGAATACTCTGAGTTAGAAGGGACCCACAAGGATCATCGAGTCCAACTCCTGGCCCTGCACAGGACCATCTCCAAGAGTCACACCATGTGCCTCAGAGTGTTGTCCAAACACTCCTTGAACTCTGTCAGGTTTGGCGCTGTGACCACTTCCATGACGAGCCTGTTCCAGTGCCCAACCACCCTCTGGATCAAGAACCTTTTCCTAATACCCAACCTAAACCTCCCCTGACACAACTTGAGGCCGTTCCCTCAGGTCCTGTCACTGGTCACCACAGAGAAGAGATCAGCGTCTGCCCCTCCTCTTTCCCTCACGAGAAAGTTGTAAACTGCAGTGAGGTCTCCCCTCAGTCTCCTCCAGGCTGAACAGATCAAGTTACCTCAGCCGCTCCTCATACGGCTTCCCCTCAAGGCCCTTCACCATCTTTCTTGCCCTCCTTTGGATCCTCTCTAAGAGCTTAATATCCTTCTTACATTGTGTTACCCAAAACCGCACACAATATTTAATATGAGGCCACACCAACATGCCGCAAATGTACCAGAATGGCACATTTGTTTCAGCAGGGAGAGGAACTGAAGCAACAGACCAAACCTGACGAGGTTTGGGTTACACCATGCAC
>VZRZ01002180.1:767486-799891 GCA_013398175.1 Climacteris rufus | reverse complement strand
GAAGGGGAGCCGCTTTTGGCCCGGGGCGGCCCCGGCTGAGAGCGCCGATCCCGCGGGGCTCCCGGCACCGCAGGCCCGCGGGGCGGTCGGTGTTGGGGGCGGATGAGCCCCCGGCCTTGGCCGCGGGCCAGGCGGGAGGGAGCGGCCGCGGTGCCATCGCAGCGCCCGCCGCTGCCCCCTGCCCGGGCCAGAGCGCGGTGCCGCAGGTACTTGTTTTCCAGAAGCTTAAGGTAGCCAGTTTGTTCCCTTTCAGTCTGTTTTTGTGGAGATGCTGCCGAAACAGAGAGGGGAAAATGAGAAAAAAAAAAAAAGTGCGGTTTAATTCTAAGCTGCTCTCTGGTGTGCCGTCGGTAGATCCTTAACTAACCGGAAACACGGGGTCAGAACCTGCACTTGGCCGACGAGAGGCGTGCTCGGGGTCCTGGCAGACGCTGTGACTAACTTGGTAGCGTGTAAGGGGCCCTACGCGCGGTCTGTTGTGTCCTGTGTGTTCCCCCCTGGGCCGAAGGGTAGGGCTGGCAATCGGTAGCCTTTTACCCTCTCACTCATAGTTCTCTCCTTCAGGCGATAGGTTTCCTTCCGCTTGTCAGGCGGTAGGTTTCAAACTAACACACCATGTCCTTAATGTTACGGAATCAGATATGGCTACTGCTTATAGCAGTGGCGATGTTGTTAATAGCTACAGGTGAATTAATAACCAAGGGTCCCATCTACACTCAGAATAATTTCAGCTACTTTTACAGCTTCATGCTGACTGGCTAAAGTCTGTTTGCTTTTGGAACATCAGAGTGCTGGCACAGTGTCCGGGCTTTCCAACAACCAGACCAGTGTGTAGGGCCTGTCACAGTATTGGCATGCTTCCATCAGCAGT
This sequence comes from Climacteris rufus, assembly GCA_013398175.1. NCBI lineage: Eukaryota > Metazoa > Chordata > Aves > Passeriformes > Climacteridae > Climacteris > Climacteris rufus. Next base: position 799,020 of record VZRZ01002180.1, on the reverse strand, counting down.
AGCAGTGTTTAGTAGGGAGATAGTGTCACACAGAAAATGTAATGGTATATTTCAAATGGTTTTTGTTTCTTCATATAGTCGGCTTCTATATTTTCCTTACATTATTAATTAGATAGATATTGTTTAGCATTATATATTGTAGAGTGAAAAACTTTTAATTTTCATGTCTGCGTTAATACCGCGATATGCCATGTACGTGTTCATGTGCATAAAATGCCTTCTTGCAGTGCTTGACATTTTCTGCTGCAGTCATGTGAGATGGAAAACTGCCCTTTTCTTATCTTTAAGGAGGTGTTTTACAATACTGATGTCTGTTTTGAACATGTGTTTTAATAGTGCTACAATCATTGCTTTGTAGCAGCAGATATATACTGAACACGTGTTGCCTTGTCTCTAGTGGTTTGCATATTTCAGGATACAGTTGGTAACTAAAGACAGTTCAGTTATTTGCATCCTTCCCTGTCTGAGAAGCTTTGGTATTATTTTTATCACTGTATCATTCATTGCTCTTGCTGGTTCTCATTTCGTATAGATTTTGCTTTAAAAAGAAACCTGATGGTTCTTATGGCAGTGGTGATACAGGATGATGTGAATTGATTTTCATTAGGTCCAGGGAGAATAAGTAAATTCAGGCTGGAATGGAGTAAGAAATTGTCCTATTTATCTTCTTCCTATCCAAAGAAAAGCATTGGAACAAGTGCATTTATGTAGTGGAAAAAATATTTTTGCTCTTATTGCTATACAGAGAGACATAGGTCATGTTTTGATAGCTTGCTGAGCATAGCTTTGGACCTTTCTGAACCACTTTGTTTTTTACTACTTAGTACCCATAAAGTTAATTATAGCATCATCTTTGTATTTGCTGTCTGTGTCTCACAGGGTTTTTAAAAAATGTTGCATTTTTTCAGATAAAATGCTGTAAAATAAGCTTCGTAAAATCTACAGAATATGTTTTGCTAGATTATAAAAATGCTGTTGCCTTTTTCAGGTACTTGTTTTTTGTATTTCCTTACAGTTGAAAGCTCATCTTACCTATGCTTTCAGAGAAAATGATACCAAGGAAAAGAATAAATTTTTAAAATTTAATTCTTAATGCACTGTCGTGATTTCTTCCCCCTGCACCTCCCCCCAACAGGATGAGATCATCCTCCACAGGGAAATGCATGGCATCACTGCATTACCTAAAGCAAGATGAGGCAATTCTTAGGAGCCTGTTAGAATCAACACTGTCCTCCAGAGAGCACTGCTGTTACCCTGGCCGATGCTTTAGAGCACAAAATATGCTGCTGGTTCAAACGTGCATTTGAGTGCTTAGCAACAAGAGAGAGATCTCTTTGTGGGTGTCTTTTGTTCTTTAAAGAAGTGCAGGTGACTTGGTGCCTGAAGGCACTCAGGAAATGATGGATATTAAAAGTGAGTTATAGATCCTGTTCTGAAGATAAAGGGTGCAAATTTCAAATACTTAACGTGTTACAACCAGTTTTTCTAGACAATCCCTCCACCTTCTATAAAGTCTCTCAGACAAGCTCCAGTTGTGATGAAGTAGAATGTAGTAAGTTCTAACACTTCATTAAACAACTGAGACTGTAGGCTCTGAACTAGGTTTGCAGAGACCTTAGAAATGTTTTTATGAGATGGTATTACAAAATCTGGATTACATTTTTCAGAAACAAAGTACTATAGTTTGTTGTGATTTTAAGTTTTAGGTTTTGCTAGCTACTTCTTCTAATTTCATTGTTTCTTTGGCACTGGATTAAGGACAGCAGTTTTAGAGCTTCAAGTTTTAAGGTTGCAAAAGGGTTAAGGAGATAAGTCTTAATGTAAGGTCACTTAAATGTTGAAGATCTCTCATTTTGTGTTTGCAGCATGCTTTAACATTTGTGTTGTAAGAAGTATTCAGTGCTCACAGCCACTTAGGTCTGCAGTTTGTTTACTTAAGATTGCTGCTCTTCAGCAGTTTGGAGCACACCTGATGTGAACCCAAGACAGCCCAATGATTCACTTACCCTCCCCCATGATTCCAAGGGCTCATCTGTTGGCCAGAGTGTGTTAGCTTTCCCTGTACTTTGCTTGAGTCTTTCTCCAAGTAGCTATTGGTAGCTGATAGGCAGGAGCTGACCACAGCTCATGTAGGCACATATTCACTAGTTTGCACTCTGCATGTACGTGCAGCACTGGCACTGCAGAACTTCACAGTGCCAGCAGCTGGGATGGACACCTGGGTTCTTAGCAGAAGTTGATTTCCATGCTGGCGTGGCTGCACTGCTGGCAGCACACCTGCTGCAGTACTGTAGAGTTGGTATGTGGTGCTGTGCTTTTTTTATATGGTGTGGCTGTTTATTACTGTTGTCAGACAAAGAACAAATGAGGAAAGAAGTTAATCTTTTCCCTGTCTTGCCTACTACTCCCAGCCACAGTGCAGGGTTTGGGCTGTGCTTTTGCACATAGTTCTCCACCAGGAGAAGAAATAGTATAGAAGAAATAGTTGCATCAGAATGGTGGGTCAGTCTGGTTGGATGTTTTTCTATAAATTAAATTTTTCTCAGGCTGAGAGCTCAGGAAAGCTGGGAACCAAAGCCAAGGATGATAGTGGTAGGGATGGTTGAAATAGGCCTAGAGACTCCTGGAAGGTGGGCTGTGCTGGAGCAGGGGAACTTACGGCATTCTTATCAATGAAAGCCATTCTTGCCAATTCCTGGGGATCAGAAGCTCTGCTCTTCAGTTTGAGCTGGGTGCACCCATCAGTTGTCACTGTAGACTAGACTTTGCTGGCAGTGCTAATGTTCCCTGCCCAACAAGGCATAGGGTTGGATCACTGTCCTGCCACAGATCATAGGTATTTGAATTGCTCTTTGGAGTTGCTTGCCTGTTTTTTCCCCATAGGGCACTTTTAATGAATTAGACTTTGAAGTTAGGATGAATGAATCCAGATCATGGTGCTAGGCAGTCAAGTTCAACATTGTAGATTTGGTTCCTGCCCCATGACACTGTCTTTAAAGTACATTTCTAAAACATAATGATAGAATGTATTTCTGACATTTTATTCTAAAATACCAACCTTATTTAATACTTCTGTAATTTGATTTTCAGGAATTTTCCCTTTTGCTGCATTACATAATACACTTGTCAAGTCTGGGATAATTTGGTGAAGAAGAATATTTAATTACATCAGTGCTCTGAAATAGTATTCAGACTAACACTAAAGATCTTTTGAAGTCACTAAAAATGTAAGTAAATGCCTTCCTAGAAACAAGGTAAGAAAGAAGGTTATACATAACCAAATTAGTGCTTCTGATGCGTCAGAATTGTTGCCACAAAATTGTTGCCACAAAAATGAGTGTTTGTGGTGTACTAACTAGAGTATCGATACAAAGTTGAGACTTAATATAATAATAGATGTAAAATGGCAAATATAATTTGTCCTGAAGACCCTAACCCTTAAAAATAAGAATCTTCATCATATCTGACCAGTAAATCTTACTACTTGGTCTGGTTACTTATGCCTTCTTGTTTATCATAAATATATCTGCTAAAGTAAGTTTTTGTAGAATTCTTGCCTTGTAATGCCTTGTTTGTTTCTTGAGGTCTCAGCACTTCTAAGCATTTATTACTTTGTCCTACCTGGTGATTTAAATTGCTGATGCTTATTTGTTTTCTGAAATTTGAGTTTAGGGTCACTTTTGGTGATCTGCTTCATGAGTACACTGAGTAATTGTGGGGGAGGTTTAATGCTTTAAAATTGATTTCTGGTTTGGTATCCATTATAATTTATTGTCCTGTGTTCTGATAAAAGTAAATAGCAGCCCACAGCATAGGGTTCATTTCATCAACTATTTGAAGTTATGTTGTTATGGTTTTATTGTATTAATATTGCAATTGCCTTCACATACACCAATTGGAATGAGATGCAGTGATGTTTCATTTGAAATGGAATGCAGAGAAATGACTCATTTCTCAAACTACTGTGACGCAAATTCTAATCTATGTTGGTCTTTGCACATATCTGATAACTTGTCTTGCTTGATTTTGGTTCTTAATTTCTGATGCATGTAGGGACATTGCAATATTTTAAAGATTTTTTTCCATTTGTTTGTCTCTTGTCCTGCTTTTTGTAGGTCTGTCAAATGATTTGGTCACAGGGATCTGCAGATTCTCTTTCCCAGAGTTCTTTTAGAAGGCACTAATTTAGAAAAAAATTTCATGGTCTTTTTCAAATACAAAATGGATTTGGGATTACTCAGAAATGCTTTTTTTTTTTGCCTGCTAATACTCCTAGGCTAAAGTTATTCTGTGAACTAACATAATACTTCTATTTTCTTGCATTTTCAAGCTGATAATTGAAAACAATAATGGCAGACATAGGAGATGGACCACGTTTGGGGGAAGATCTGGCAGATGCAAAATCTATTCCAGGTTCTAAAGGGTGAGTGAGATACTTTTGGTTTAAGTCTTCAGTTTAAGTCTTGAGGAATTTTGTGCTGGAGCAGAAGGCGAGAGCTATAGAAGAAATAATGCTAAAAGGGAAAGTTTCAATTATGGTAAATTGTAATAATCATAAACAACTATTAAAGCTGTTCTGACTTTGAAAATATAGTGTGTGACAGAACAGGCCACATGCCTGTAAAAGGAACTAAAAAGCAAAGCACTTGAGGTGCAGGGAGGCTTAGCTTAACAGTGTTATCAAGAGCTTAGCTCTTCTTGAGAAGAGACATCTGTGTCTCACCCTAGGATGAACATTCACCTCTTTCTATGCAGTGCTTCTAGAGCTGACCTGAACCTGTAGAAGCTCAGCTGCTTGAGCTGACCTGCTGCAGGGTATGTGTGGAAGCAGAAATGCAAGAGGAACTTAGGGAGTGGAAGAGAGGAAATGCAGTCCTGTCCTTCCTGGTGCCAGCTACTTGTTACACTGGCCTAGCACTATCATCAGATTACGCTCTCTCTGGGAACTTAATTTGGCTCTGAAGTCATTCTTTTCAATATTTCAATCAAAAATTAGGTTTAAGAGCATGATGGACTTTTCATTTGTAAAATACAGGGTAACAGCAGACCTCCATGTTATAACCACTTACCCATGCTCTTAAATGAGAAAATCCATACCAGAAAATCCAGCATCTATGAACTGAGTAAAATTGACAGCTGTTTCAGAGTCATGAGTGGTGAGGTGGTTGGTGTGCTCATTAGGGCAGAATTACAGCTGCATATATATACAGCACAGTCTTGGTCTTTTGTCATGGATGCTCTTCACTGCTAAGACAGAAGTAGCAATATGTTTATTGATATAAAACAGTGATTTAACAAAGTCACTTAGTAGATACAGCAGTGGTTTAACAAGATTCTATGGTAAAGTCCACTTGATTATTTACAGCATAGAGGGACATGGTCAGGGAGACCCTTCTGTTGAGCCATAATGTTTAGAAAGGACAAAAAGACATCCTTATGTTCTAAACTCCTTCTCAGAGGAAAGTCTGGGTGCAGCTGGATCAAGACTTTGTCCCAGACTTGGTCAACAGTTTATGTCTAAAGGATTATATGTGCACAATCAATCCTTTATATCACTTAGCTGAGATTTTAAAGTTTAGCCTGCTCTCAGTTACTTACCAAGAAGCTATTGTGGTGAGGAATCTCTCAGCCTGAAGGAGTAACCTTGAGAGGCATCCCAGCTTGAGGGGAGATCCTGGTGTGCAGCTTGCTGTATATGGAGTCAGACAGTTGACTCACAGTCATATTTGCATATGAGCTGTATTTTGGGATGGTGGGTGCTCAGCAAGCCCTCAGATACTGAGTAAGACTTATGGCTTTTAGCTACTGTGTTAGCTGTCTCCCCCAAAGTCCAACTTCATCCAGATGTAGCCATCATGTTGCTGGCTGTTACTTAAGCAGAAAAGGAGCACACATCTGCCACATCTTTCTAGGTTTTGAATGTTTACTTGTGAAAATTCTGTGGTAATATGATTTTTGGTTACAATGCAGAAGTTTTGCTTTCTCAGAGCTAGCCTTTCCTGCAGGTACATAGATTTTAAAAGATGACAGTAAAAAGCCCCAACTGAATTCTTGTTGATACAGTAATTGGCATCTTTAAACTAAGGTTTTGTATTCTCCTGTGCTGAAGCATTGTATTTTTAAAAACAGTTCTTCCTTGATTCTTTTTATTTTAAGCTTGTTACAAAGTTGCACAGCAGATTATTACAATGCAACCTTACCAGTTTCATTGGATTTGCTAAAATAACCTATTATTAGTATTATTTTGAAAATAGATCAGAAATTAACACAATTTTTTTTTCTGGTTTCTATACAGAAAGAACCTACCTGCTAGCAAGTCTATGGACTCTGGAATTATGCCAGACTACAGTTACAGAATGGATTATCCAGAGATGGGGGAATGTGTAATAATAAACAATAAGAACTTCCACAGACATACTGGTACCACTTTCAAGTTTTTTTTTTTTTTTTCCTTAATTTAGATAAATTAGTGCCATATGTTCTTCTTCAAAATTAAATAAGCAGAGCAGTTTTGATTGCACTCTAAAACTGAGTCATGAGTGTGATTTATTTCAGTGTATTCTTCCAAACATGCATAGAGGGAACACGTTAGGGTATAGCAGTAATGAGGAGGAAAGTTGATTTGCAGTATGAGTCTGTCTTGCCTTTTAGTCATGATTCCTGTTTTGCAAATGAAATTCTTCTTATGCCCCTGTATAGATAGGTAGATATAAAAACAAGATGTAGGTAAATCTATGGTACAGGTGCAGCGGGTGGGAGATGGTGTGCATGTGTAACAGTGCAATGTTGTTTCTGTTAGAGTGTATTGGAATAGTGGCATATTTCAGACTGATACAGGTAAAAGTGAGAAAATAATTTGGCTCAATCAGACCATGCCATGCATATAAAATAAAAAAATAACACATTTCTCTTACGTATAGGGATGCTGCCCCGTTCGGGTACAGATGCAGATGCTGCAAGTGTCAGAGAAGTTTTTATGAAGCTGGGATACAAAATAAAGATCAACAATGACCTTTCATGCAGGGACATTTTTAAACTATTGCAGAATGGTAAGTTATCACATGTTTGGGGTGTGTATTAAGTCAACCACTGTTTCCAAATACACCTCTAGCCCTCACATCTCTTCTTCCTGGGTTCTTTTAGATGATGTTTCACACCTTCTGGTGATTTACTGCTAAGGATGACATGTACATCATAGTTTCTGTGTTTATTCATCTTTACTGTCTCTCCATCTTTTGTGCCATGACTGTTGTCTCCATATCCTTTCTCATCTTCTAAAGAAGGATGGAAAAAAGGCTGAAACTTAAATGCAGACTGATTTATATTCTGGCCCTGGGATCACTGGAATTCTGTGAGTTGGAAAGAAACCTGCTTGATTGGGTAAAGGGTTCTGTGCTACATGTTTAGTGATATGGCCCAAAGAGGGATTCTGAATGAGGGACCAGAACTGCAGGTGTGTGGACTGAATTTTCTTTTAGATAAACAAGTCGTGTTTTGTTTAATTTGTGAAACAAAACACCCTTCTCTCAAGTGAGAGCTTTATACTACTGTGTTAGTCCTGCTTTGTTTGGACTTGGCTACATCTAGACCCTTAACTTAAATGGTGCCTGGGGGTATCAGTAGCCCTGGAACACAGGCTATTCTAGTTAACTGTTGGAAGGTTCTCTGCCCTGACTGAGATTCATGCCCACTAGTGCTCTCCCAGACTGTTCCAGGTCACATTTAAACAGTAGAAGTGTTCCAGTGATTATTCCCAACAGCAGTTAGCCTGCAGCAATTCTGATCTTGGTTTTTGTGTTTGGCTTTGTTTGGGTTTTGTTGTTTGCTTAATTGTTTCAAGGAAAGTGTTTTCTAACATAGGTGTAGGTTCTTTAGTGCCAGTTAATGTTTATGCCAGAAAATGTTCCCAGGCTGGGTTAGCTTATTGTTGCAGCTTATTGACAGTAGCTGGAAATACGACTCTTGTAAATGCAGTGCTTGTCCATAGATTGTAGAAATGCCTGAGTGTGCATCGCTTGAGAAAAGTCTAAACAGGTCATTTTTTCCAGAGTAGAAATTTAGTGTTTTGGTAAGCCCTAAACAGTAGGACTTCAGCTTTAGTGACTGTTTACATTTTGCATCTACAAACTCTTGCATCTTCTTGAGTAACCACTCACAATTTCTTTTGGATGCTTTTTTTTAAACCTTGTTTGTATCTTTTAAGAAATTTGAAAAAATCATCTTGGTCATCAAGTACATTTCCCACAATGTCAGGAAACAAAAGACATTGGAGAATATAATTTCTATGGTATTTGTATGCCACAAGATGGAGGGGAAAATTATAAATCTACAAACATTTTATATCCATCTTAAATATCTGTAAGTAGAAAATTAAGAGGATTGAGAAATCTTTCTAGACCTTGCTACAGATAAAAAGTGAGGGGGGGGTGCTGCTAGTACCTAGGTCCCTGCAGAAGCAGCAACAACTGTCATGCTACATTCAGTTCCCTTGTAATCCAAGTAGCTGAAGCATCACCAGTTGGAAGGAGAGGTGGGACTTCTCCGTTCTTTCCCAAAAGTCAGAACGTTCCCTCAGTCGAATCACAAGACTGACCATTACTGCATGAATGAGGTGTATCATTCAGACTTTGAGACACTGTGGAAATACCCTTCCTGTCTCATTACAGTATTCCTGGCCTGTGACCATGTCTTACAATGGGTAGGGTTGGCTCTTAATGTGGTGTTTCCTGTGCCCAACCTGCCGAAGTCAAGAAGGCAGGCTTCTCTTGTTCAGAAGGGAAAACTAGTTGGAGGTTTCTGAACATGGGAATTAGTTCTTAAAGAGTAGGAGGTAGGAAGGATCAAATGTTCTAATGTTTAGGGAATACAGGAAGTTAAGATAATTCTCTTTTTTCTTTCAAGTTTCTGAAGAAGATCACAGCAAGCGAAGCAGCTTTGTTTGCGTGTTGCTCAGCCATGGCGAGGAAGGACTAATCTATGGTACAGATGGCCCAGTGGAACTGAAAGCGCTGACAAGCCTTTTCAGAGGTGACAGGTGCAGAAGTTTGGCAGGAAAACCCAAGCTCTTTTTCATTCAGGTGATGTACAGCTGAACAATGATCATCAAATCAGTCAGTTAAGCGAAGTACCATTTCCCACTAATTATTGGTGCAAAAAAGTTAATCCTTTCTAAAATAGGTTTGAATGGAATTACTTCAGAATAAGATTCTCTTCAGGTCTGAAGTGGCACAATTTGCCCTATTAGGTAGGCAGTATTTATAATGGCTGACATTGCAATAATTCTGTGTGTTAAGTAAAATCTTAGCCAATATTTTAATGTGTTTCTGAGTGCACTTTTGAATGAATATCTGTCATATCCAAACTTTGTAGTTGCTTTAAATAAATGCTACTACTTTTCTTCTGACTCTGCCTAATGCAAATGTGACACGTAAATTCTTTATATTTTTGCCGTTTTTTAATCATGATATTATCGTTTCTAAAACATAAAATATCAGTATTTTTATAATGATTGCTGCCTTTATTTTTTTATTTTAATATTATTTTCCATTCTTCTTTCCACCAAATAGGCTTGTAGAGGGACAGAATTAGATTCCGGTATTGAGGCAGACAGCGGCTCAGACGAAACAATGTGTCAAAAAATACCTGTGGAAGCAGACTTCCTGTATGCCTATTCTACAGCTCCAGGTGAGAGACTGTATCCATACATCAGCCTGTACTGATGCTATAAATTACAGTTTGCGGTTGCATCCAGTCAGTGGGAGACTTCACTTGTCTGGAATGTCCCTTTGGTCAGTTTGGGACAGCTGTCCTAGTTGTGTCCCCTCCCAGGATCTTGCCCACCACCCACTGTTGTGGAGAGAGCGCTGAGGCTGTGCCAGCACTGCCCAGCGGTAGCCAAACAGTGGGATGTTATCAACACCTTTCCAGCTACCAATGCAAAGCACAGCACTGGGAGGGCTGCTATGGGAGAATGAACTTCAGCTCAGCCAGACCCAATACACTCTTTGATGGAAATATTTTCTTCCCTCATTTGCTTTTTTTTTTACCCTGATTTGATTTCTTTTCGAGGTAGTTGCTATTCTCGGTGCCTGCAAAACCCCTACCAAACCCTGAATATATCCTTCTCACTAGCAAACCCTCAAATGTTCATCTGCTAGAAATTCAGTTTATTGGAGTTGTGCAAATAATTTACAGCAGGAGGAAAAAGTATTATTCTGAGAGAAGAAAACAATCAGATTACAGAAGTGGATGATAAACACCAGTATATTATTTGTCTATCAACTGTATTAAGCTATATTGGTAGTGGCAGAACCCTTCAAATGCCCTTTACATTACCAGTTAGCAGAAGTAGGTTCAGTCTTTAATTCTTGCATATAGCCCTGAAGCTAGTGACATTGAAACCCATTTTGCATCTGTACTGTCACCTCTCCTTTGTGTTTGTGTACTTCATGAAAAGTAGTAAGTGATTAATGACTAAGATTGTTGCAGCAGAAGATAGTTTTCCTGCCTTTTGATTTTCTACCTACGGAAAGTTTTCTTAGATTATAAAAGATGAGAGGATTAGAAAAAGATTTTGGGTTGGAATTTGAGGAGATTATAAATTCTAAATGGTTTTGGTTGACGGTTTTGTGTTTTTATTTTAAAACACTGATTGCTATTGGAAACAATGCATTCCTCCCCTAATTGCTGACCAGTCCTATATCAAAGGCTGCTGCATTTGACATTGCTCTCTTCCACAGGCTATTACTCCTGGAGGAATTCAGCTGAAGGCTCCTGGTTTATTCAGTCACTCTGTAAAATGCTGAAGGAACATGCAAGGAAACTTGAACTCCTGCAGATTTTAACTCGCGTGAATCGCAGAGTGGCAGAGTATGAGTCTTGCTCAACTCGGCAAGATTTTAATGCAAAGAAGCAGATTCCATGTATTGTCTCTATGCTCACCAAAGAATTTTATTTCCCTTCCTAAAACAGATTTTCAGTTCATGTTTTTATCTGTGTTTTATATGCAACATTAGTACAAAATACCACTTCTAAATCTGAATAGCTGTTCACTACTGTGTGTGGCACGATGAACTGTCTCAAAGTTGGCTGTGTCCGTTATTAGAAGTAAAACATAGTGTGGCTGTGTTAGAAATGCAAACCTGAGTAGCTGAAGCACAGGCAGGTTTGAAAGTAGTGCTCTGGTTATCACAAAAAATTAGGAAGGGGAGACTGAAGAAAGATCAGATTGTTTATTGGATCTATTTGGTGCTACATTTCACTTTGCTGATGGGGCAGAGGAAACAGTTCTTGTAAATCGTTTGGTTTTATATATTACAAAGTAGATTCAGAATGTGATATGTTTATTAATGAGGGTAATATGATAGTAGTGTTGTCATACATTTCTTCTTAACTCAAATTCTTAAAGTTTAGGTTATAAATTAACCTAAACTGTTTTTATACTTTTGGGCATAACTGTGGAAAACATCCATTTCAATTTTTTGCATACAATTAGGAAGCATGTTTAGAGTACAGTCAGTTTTTCCTGGTAATTCCTGATAATTTTATAACTTTGTATATGGAATATTAGGTAAAGCAATTATATCAACACAGTAGCTGTTTCAAAATAAATGTTGTGTTCTGGCCTTGAAGTTGAGTGCCAAAGGGACCAGTCATCCAAAATGTCTTTTTCTGGAGCTCCCTAAGGGTGGAGCTGTTGGGGCATATTTGGAGCTGTAAGAATGAGTGCAAAAGGAGGCCTCCATTCTGAACAGTGTTTTCCTCTTCTTGGCCTTAAGTAAGAGTGGGTTTGCTCTGTGCGTACCACGTGTAATCAGTGTGCAAACTTAGATTTGTGGTACTGGAGAAATATCACTTCATAACTCTTAATTCCATTTGAGTTAATTACAAATTTTAGCTAAAATAGGTTTACAAATAGTAAATTTATATCTCTTGACTCTGAGTTTTGTGAAACAGACTTTTACAAAGTTGTGAAACATTTTTGCTGATGTTTCAGCTTTTTTTTTTTTGCTGATGTTTGAGTCTTTTTAAGATCAGCAGAAGACAGAATATGAAATTACTGTAGGGTGCTTGCAAAACAAGACTTGAAACTCCTTTTAAATCAGGAAGCGAAAAGCATGTTAGCAAATTGATGTTCACTTCCAGAGGCATTGGTGCCTTTTTTTTTTTAATTAAATACTGTTTTCTAGATTGTATCATGCTTTTCTGTGTGTGTTATTTATTGAGGTTCTGATAGCTTTTGCAGATTAATTTTAACTTTAATTGTATCCGTTTTTCCTCAAATTGCTATTGGCCTTTTCTTCCCCCATCTGCCTTGCCATCTGAAGTTAAAAAGAAGCCTCCTTAAAGCATTGTATGCCATTGTATGCCCAGGTAGTAAGAGTACAGTAGTGATTGAGACCTGGGCAATACAGGTTCAAAAGGGGTGCAGAGGAGGCAATTTCAAACACTGTAAATGAGTTCCATGATGACTGCCTGCTGGATAGAAGGAATCTTGTCTCTTGTAGAAATGTTCTGTGAGAGAAGGTAGGTCTATTTTAACTCATTGAAATTTCAGTTCCAGGCAGATTATTGCCCATGCTTCTCTTGAAAAATTAAACAGGCCCCTTCTTCATGTAGGTTGTGAATTGCAACAAGCATTTGCACAGTTATATGTTGTAAATGAGTGACAGGACTGCTCTTAATCTGCTTCAAAGTAATGGGGCATAGGGCTTTTCCTTGAGTTCTTAGTTATTTTGTTATGAAAAACTCCTGTCACAGAGTTTGCTCTGCCCTTAGATGTGATAAGTTCTGATCTTGATTCTTCTTGGTCCTTTAAAAGAAAATTACTGTACAACTTTTCCAGTAGTCTTTAAAATAGAGCAAAACAAAATCAAGCGACAACGAGTAGCCAGTTGTAGTGATGAGGCCTGCAGCCAGGAGATACACCTTGGCATATGTGGTGGAGGGATTTCCATGAGGTGTGCCATAAGATATGTGCTGGAGGGATTACAGTGGGCATGATGGCCTGGTGATGGGTTGTCATTAACCTTACCTTATCTCTGCACTGGGCCAGGTGGAGTGGGAGTGACACTCCATGTTCCACCCCTGGGCAAGACCCACAGCCCTTGTAGTCTCTCTCTTTGTAACTCCCCTGATATCCCTCCTTTACATAGAAAGTGGCTGCCCCACCCCACTGTTCATGATGGCAGTAGCAGGATACTTGACTGCAGTCGCACTTCCACTTCTCCCAAAACTTTTTTTAAATCCTCCATGGCAGAGGATGAGAATATGTCCACCATGCAGACCAGTCCGTGGGCTTGTTCCTCTCTCCTCACTAAAGCAGGGACATCTCTGGTAAGAAATCTGCCTGCACCAGAGCATACCTGGGAACACTTGTACATAGCACTGTACGCTTAGATTTTGTCAGTCTAGTGAATTTATCCCTGGCAATCTAACAAGGACCTGTAACCTGTTGCCCAATAAACTGCACTGTTTGTTACTCTGTGGTCATGAATGAGACCAGACTCTAGAGTGTAACCCACACTGTGCATCTGGGATCTTACTGAATGCAGCCAGAGTTACAGCGCTGAATTGGTTATAATCAGAAATTAACCTAGCCCCACACAGCTCCTCTGATCTCTGAGGACTAGTTAGAAAGCAAGGGAGTTTATTTTCTGCCAAATTTCTGTACTTTAAACACCAATCATTTAGTAGAGGTAGGAAATGCGATGTTCCTATCACATCCTTTGAGGACAAGAGCTGCATTTTGCTCCAAGTCAGTAGATTCCTTCACAGTGCCAAGAAGGCATCTAGATATTTCTGGCTGAGGGTGTTCCAGTCTGTAGGACTTGCTTGTAGAGAGGGAGCCTGTTGGAGAAGGCATAGGGAGAAGTGATAACATCCTTTTTCCTCATGTCTTATTTGTCTCTGGCTTATTTTTCTCATGTCTTTCCTAAACACTTTATTACAGTCTTCCATGCCACTGCCTCTTACCCAAATTCAACCTTTTGCCTTGATCACATTTTCCCAATTATCCCTGAGCTCACTGACACACCAGAGCTCCTTGCCAAACCAAGTCACTAGGTGAAAGGCTGAGTGAAAATGCTTTCATGAAAGTGGATATACTACCCTGGTGGGAAGAGTTCATTCTTCCATGAGGGAGACCTTCATGTCAAGTCTGGCTGCAGTTTCCATGCTGAGGTGGAAAGCAAACACCTGTTTTTACCTGAAGACCTGTAACTAACTGGATCATCAGTTAAATCATGTTCTGAAAGCTTTTTAAAAGACTGACTAGTATTTTGCTGACTTGAAAAGCCAACAGAACAACAAACTTCAAAAATCAATTACAGAGTTATCAAAGGTGGCATATGAAATACCTAACAATTTTTACTGTTTTCTAGGGAAGCAAAAAAAAACCCCAAACAGAACAAAACAAACATGCAAAAAAAAATCAAAACCAACAAAACCAAAACCAATTTCTTTTTTGAATAAATGCATTTGATGGTAAGCAAGGGAAGGATGAAGAAAATAGAAGACCCAGACTGAAATGGGTAAGGCATCTCATGCTGTCTGGTTTACAGCAGGTCAAATACTCCCTTCTAGCTAAGCAAACCCTTATGTTCAATGCAGTCTGTCTTCTTCCCCCAACACCTCTGAGAGTACCTATTTCAAATGGGGATTTCTTAAAAAAAAAGAAAATCAAACACTAATGCTGGTAAGTCCCATGGAACCGTCTTTTCCTTGAGAACAGAATCCACAGTCTTAGTACTCTGCTCTGTAACAGAAGAAAACCCATGCAACTTACTTAAAATATAAATTTGGTGTTGCTCAGTCTGGAGAAGAGAATGTTCCAGGGTATCTAAAGGGGGCTACAAAGGGGGAGAGAGTTTTTAGCAGGGCCTGTTGCAATAGGAAAAGGAATAATGGTTTTCAGCTAAAAGAAAGGTAGATTCAAACTATGTTTAAGGAAGTTCTTTTATGATGAGGATGGTGAAACACAAACAGGTTGCCCAGAGAGGTGGCAAATGCCCCATTCCTGGAAACATCCAAGGTCAGGTTCGACTGGGATCTAAGCAACCTGGCCTAGTGGAAGATTTCCCTGCTTGTTGCAGGAGGGTTGGACTAGATGACCTTTAAAGGTCCATTCCAACCCAAACCTTTCTTTGCTTCTATGATGGTAAAGTCATTAACAAGTTCTAGGTCTCTTTTTATACATGATGCATTGCTCTTGGAAGTTTATATGGTTTCTCCTGGAATTTTTAACTGGATTACTATACATTCACTGGATTACTATACAATCACATGCAGTTTATATTTTTAACTATATTATCAGTTATTTATTTTTTGCTAAATTCAGGCAGTATGCTTATGAAATCACTTCTAGTGATTAGAAATATTAACAGCACGAATAATAATGATTAAATTAAGATTTGTCAACTCATATTCTACAAGGAATGTTACTCATTACCAGGAAAAACTACCTTTCAGCTGTATTTTTTCTCCTGCTCTTGACTGCAGACAGCAGAACAGTCACAGCAGAACTCTGCCTTTTTGAGGGACCAGGGTCAGAGATAAACTACTCCTTCATCACCACAGGGTGTCACTGCAGATAGCACAATAATCTCCAAAATGCACATTAATGAGTCACTCAAGACGAAAACCAAAAGCCTCCTGAATGAAGCAACCCTTTCACAGCTGTCAGTGGTTGTTTGCTGTCTGTCAGCTTATGTTTTTATTCCATCCTGGGACTTGGATCCTGAACACTGCATTTCTGCTTCCCAAGAAAGTCTTACTGCTTATCGGGGTAAACCAGAATCAGCTGCTTTTGAGGCAAAAAGGGAAAGGTTGTCTCTGCTGTCCTAGACCTACCCAGAGAACACTTCCAACTATGAAGGATCTTCCCCTGCACATCCTTGTCATGGCATTGACAGTCCTGTGATGTTAAAAAAAAAAATAATTCACAGCACCCCCCAAAACAGGCTTGCACCATACCTGTGGTGATGGTTTTCAAAGAGAAGAGTGGTGCAATAGCTTGCTTTGCCTGTGTCATGACAGTCAGTTAGTGGAAACAGAGAGAAGAAAGCCTTGTAAGCTCTTAAATTTTAATTTTATGTCCTAAAATCAAATTCTGAAGTCCAGATTTTCTGGGATAATCACAAACCAAAAAAATTAGGACCTGGATTTTCAAAACAAAAAAAGCAATCTTCTGTTCTTCCTAGAGACCGAGATGTTCTGTCACGAAGATGGTTGCATAATGAAAGTGCCTCAAAAGAAAATAAGGGGCATAGTAGTAATTTTCCAGAAGTGATTTTTGTTAGTGTTTGCAGACAAGATTTGGCATGGGGTTCAGTATCTCACCATTGCTGGCCCCAAGGTCAAAGGACTGGTGATGGTGCTCTGCCTCTGCCTGCTGAGCACAAGACCAGAATATTTCTGTCTAGTTGTACATGGTGAGCGTTTCAGGACCTTACCTAATGAAATTCCATAGGATGGGGTGTGTAGAAGACCTAGATGATCCAATATGTCCTTCTGGCTTCAAATTGTATACAGAAAGGGACCATGCAAAACCATCTTGCTACCTCTGAAAGATGGCCAGGTACCAGGTTTTCCAGCATATGCATAAAGCAGTAGTAATATTATCTGAGTGGTTTGAGATATCTGATGCAAAGGTGTACCTAACACAGTACTCCATGACCATTAAAAAAATACTGGTTCTATTTATTTAACCACAAGACCTTTTAAAAGAGCAGCGGAAACAACCATCACTGTGCAATTTACACTCATCTGCATAAAAACATGATTAATAGTAAACACTAACAGGATGATTTAAATTTGCAAGATCCTTCATAACAGACACAAGCATTTCCTCTTTCTGTCTACCTCTGGTACTGAACTTGGAACATTTTGTGTTCCCTTTTATTCCATTCAGCTAAAAGCCACTTCCTCAACTGCACAGCCCATACCTCTCCTGCATGATGCAATGCAAAAAGGCTGGTTGAAGGCAGAAGTAACCTCCTCTACATGGAGTGGTTCTCCTGCAGAGCCTCTTTGCTCTTCTTTACCGCCCCATCCTCAGCTAGCTCCCTGCTCTCATGGGGCTTCCTTGTAGTCCACCGCTAAGGGCCAGTGCTGCGCAGGGCTCGGTGGCCCACAGGACTCCAGGTTTCTGTAGGGAAGCCCAAAGAGTGGAACTCACTTCTCTAAATCAGTCACAAAAGAAGAATGGGGTTTTGGGTCATACTGAAATCGGTTCAAGAACAACAGGTGGCTTCGTTTCCCAAGGTGCCCTGGGTCTGGGATGGTGGCAGAACAACAGCCTGAGCAGCAGGGAGGACAGCAGCAGGGCAAGCAATGGCACCAGCTGGGTACTGCAAGGGCTGTATCACCAGGGGCCAGATGCAGGCTGGGGGAGCTGGGGAGACCTCCTAGGGAATGTCAAACACAGGCTTGACCTGCTGGCCAATGTCAACACAGGCACTTTTTGATCAGCTTCCCACAAAGGTATCACTGTGGGAGGCAGGAGAGAGGGCAGGGGAAGCAAGAGGGGCAGCAATAAGGTGGGAGACCTGAGCAGGAAGTCAGCAGATGGCACCTCCAGCTGCAGTCTTAAACTACTTACCAGCTTCTCTGGAAACCTCTGGGAGAGAGGAGGCTTTGCAGCAGTGTATCAGCTATGCTGAGCCTTTTAACTTGGATGTTGACTTTGGGAATATAATCAGAGAGCTGATTATAAATAGTTTGTGCAGTTGTTGATGTGATTAAAATGTGCTGCGGCAGGCGGTTGGATGCAGAGGCTTACTCCCGTGTGTGCTTAAGATGCCATACTTCCATCATCACAAGCAAGTGTGAAAAAGGGAAGTGCTAAAAAATACAAAAAAATGGTCCCAGGGAGAGGGGGAAAGAGGAAGCAGCCCGGCTTGCAAAACTGGGGGTGAGGGACAAGGGGGAACAGGTCAGGGAGCAGAGAAAATTAAGAAGGAGGGAGGACAGTCACTGTGAGGGATCCCAGCCCAGGCATTGGCCAGACTTTACCTTACAGCTAAAACACAGTAATGACCTGCAAAAAGACTAAACCAGCAAAACCCTAAAGCAAGGAAATGCCCTAGATATCAGAAGCAAAAATAACCAGGTAAACCATCAGTGCTAGTTTGTGTTCAGATGGCAGCATTTGACAGAGCTGGGCAGAAAGAGAGGGAAAAGGAGGTGGGGAAGGAGAAGTGCAAGCTGTGGGTGTCCTAGCAGATTCAGGCACCTGCTCTAGCTGAGACCTGCAACAGCACTGTGAGATGGGCACAAAATGTCCCCAGGAACAGCAGATTCTAGCAGCCAGGAGTTGAAGCAGCTGTCGCTGCCAGACCTGTGCTGACTCAGAGAACTGCAGAAAGCTACAGAAAAGCTACCTGGAAAGGCCCAAACTTCACAACTTCAAAGACTTTGGACTAATCATCCCCAAAGGTGTTCAAGAAAAGATTGAACATGGCACTTAGTGCTATGGTCTAGTTGACAACACAGTGATCAGTCAAGCGTTGGACTTGATGACCTTAAAAGCCTGTTCCAATCCAAATGATTCTGTGATTCTGTGACTTTGCAAGCAAAGGAAAAAGGCAGGACCAGTGGGGCAGAAAAGGAGGCAAGGAAATGATGCTGGACAGTATAGAAAGACACCTGCTGTGGGTTTTTCTAAAGTTACTATAGAAAAATTTTAAGGAGTAATTGGAGAGATGACATGAGCTGTGCAAGATTCTGCTCTAGATCATCATCTGAAGGGGGTGGCAGCTGGGAAGAAAGTGGAAGAGCACTTGCTGGGCAGTGGGGCAAGGATGGCTTTGGGGGGCGATGGGATCCAGGAAAAGCCTTAAAAGCAGATGAGCAGGCTATGTCAGAAAACCGTATTTGGAAGAGAACAATGAAGCAGCAGAGACATGCAAGAGGAATAGGGCGAAGACCAGTGGTGTGCTGGGAAAACCAGCAGCACAGCCACCTCTAGGAAGCTCTTTGTGGGAAAACCACCTGTGGGAGGCCCATCAAAGCCTTGGCGGTGGCCAAGGTGTGGAGCTCTTGAGCAGGAGTTGTAGCTGTGTGGGTGTCCTGGAAAGGCTGCGTGCGTATCCTTTGCAGGCAAGTGCACAGGTAAGGAGAGCTGTGCTGATGTCCGTCACAGGCTGCTTCCAGGTTTGGAAAGGTGCTGAGGTCTCCCCATGCTGCTTCCCTGCCAGCTCACACTGCAGGGAGACTGAAAGAGATTGTTCAAGAGGCACTGACCTGGAAGCTTCAGATTTCACTCTGTCCTGCCTCTGAGTACAACCTGGTTTTCAGTTTGATGGGATAATGGATCAGCAGCACAGGAGATGGAATGGGGTTTGTGTCCGTGGATGAAGAAATCCGTGAGTGAGGTGAATCAGGACAAAAGGAGGAGATAAGTATGGAGTGCCCCTCATTCACTGCTGGAAGTTGGAGTATTTGGGAGAAAAACTGCTCATCTATGGAATTTATAGATGGGATAATTTTGCTGAAAGAAGCAGCAAAAGAAGTGCTGCGAAGGATTAAAGAGTGCTCTGAGAGATGCTACAAAGCACATTATTTTCTCCCCCTTTCTTCAAAACAAAACAGTAGTTATCAGCCTTGTCCTAGTGACTGAAACACGTACTGCAACTGAAGGTTGTCTTATTACTGACACCTGAGTGCATGCACAAGTGACAGCAGCAACATTCACAGATGCCACGCTCTACAAACACATTTAAATCAATAAAATATTCCCATTGATACAGTCTTCCCAAGTTCTGGCTGGACCTGTGTCCTATGTCTAGATTTCAGCATCCCCTGGTGTAAATTTTTAGGGCTTGGTGTTACTTGGTTGTAACACTGTGGGAGGCAGAACACAGAGCAATCCATAACTCAAAGGGATAATATCTTGGGTATTTTTCTTACCCAAAATTTGAGCAGAGTGAGAAGGAAAACATTCTTTACTGACCTAAGACATAGCAATAGATCTAGTAAAATAACCAAAACTCTATGAAGAGAAACTTCAGTTGTCAAATTTCCTGTGGCTTTATGCTTCCTGTTTATGTTCCTTTCATGCCAGATGTACGAAGGGGGGAGCTCTCCTCAGGGCTTTTTTGGTGCCTGTGGCTGTGTCGAATGACTCCCGTGCACGTTTCTTCACTGGGCAGAAGGTGAGTGACAGCTGCTGTGGGTGATTTGTTCTTGCACTGATCATCATGGGCTCTACAGTGCCCCAGGGATTAACAGGGTGTTGAAACCTATGTGCAGCTGAGCAGAGTGAAAGCAGTGCAAAGACATCGTGACCTCTAAGATTCCTTCATTTTAATGCTGGAGGTGATTTAAAAAGAAACCAAAATCTACATTTCACAGGACTGATAATAACCCCACAAAATGTGCCACTATCTTGCAATTCGGTCACAAGTATGAAGCTTTGGGGAGATTTGCTGAGAGCCAGTTCACTCACTGGCTTTAGTCTAGGTTTGAGCTCTAAGCCATGTCCCTTGTAATCACACCTGCAGTTGAATCATGACAGCAGGGGAAAAAAACATGGTGGTGTCATGCTTAAACTGGGAAACCAGATTCCACCGTGGGCATTAGTGTAGATGTGGCACTGAGTAACAAGACATTTCTGTGCAAAGGTCCAGCAAGAGATTGAAGCAAAATGCCACAAACCTCTGTGACCCAAAGATAAGAGCTGAGAAAGTATAAAAATACAGAGGCAAACTTCCTCTACCTCAGGCTTCTTTTTCCAGCTGTGTCCTGATCTCTCCATAACTGCAAGAGATGAGGTATCTCTAGTGGAGTTCACCATTTACCTCCTTTCTAAAACAGAGGATTGTTTAGTTTGCCATCTTAAAAAGTATTGCAAAACACTCCAAACCCTGATTGCAGGCATAAGTCAACAGCATTGCAGGTGCTGCCCATTTCCAGGCCGCTTTAGCTCCACGCCTCGGAGTGTAAACGGGAGGCAGGAGCACAGCCACAGCCAAACTCTGCACTCAACTCACTGAGGTCCCGTGGGGATTTTGGTTGGGAAATGGGAAAACTGAAACTCAGATCTCATGAGATAAAGTGAGATCCTGAGAGGGAGCTGGCATGGGATGGGAGAAAAGGTGTTTTAAGGCACAGGCAGCCCTGGCAGCCTCACTGGCATGGTGTTGGGCAGCGAGGAGAGGTCTTACCTGAGGTCTCACCTCCCCACCCCCACTTACTGCCATGGTACCTCGCAGTGCATCAAGGCCTGCTGTCTTACAGAAGTTTAACCTTCAGCAGGGATTAGCCAGCTTTGGCCTGGTAAAATCAAGACAGCCATGTAAGGTCAGGTAGGCTGGGGGCTGTGCATCCACTATGCCCAGTTTTTCACAAAATGGAATAACAGAGGTGGCAGGTGGACAAGAGTGATAATGCACACTCAATAAGCCCTCCAAGCCCCTTTTGGGGCTTTTGTCCTTTAGACATTTCCTTCAAGTTAGCAAAATAACCAGCCTTAGTGTGCAAGCAACAGCATCGAAGTTCTGGTACAAAGTGGGAGATGAGTATCTGAGGAGCAACCTCACAGCACCAGGCTTGTAGAGAGAAGTCATGTTTCTCACCAGAACCACTAATAACCTGGGACAAAAGGGCATTTTGAGCAACTTGTCTTCTTTACCTTTCTTATGTCTTCAGCTCATCAGGATTACCACAACTATTGCATCAAAAGCAGCATGGCCAGCAGGTCAGGGGAGATGATTCTGCCCCTCTCTTCCACTCTAGTGAGACCCCACCTGGAGTATGGAGTCCAGCTCTGGGGTCCTCTGCACAGAAAGGACACAGACCTGTTGGAATTAATCCATAGGAGGACCACCAGGACAATTAGAGGGATAGAGCACTTCTATGAGGAAAGGCTGAGACAACTGGGGTTGTTCAGCCTGGAGAAGACAACACTTCCAGTACCTGATGCCTTCCAGTACCTGAAGAGAACCTACAAGACAAATGGAGAGAAACGTTTTACAAGTACATGTAGTGGCAGGACAAAAAGGAATGGCTTCAAACTGAAAGAGAGTAGGTTTAGATTAGATATTAGGAAGAAATTCTTTACTGTGCGGGTGGTGACGCACTGCAACAGGTCGCCCAGAGAAGTTGTGGATGCCCCATCCCTAGAAGTGTTCAAGGCCAGATTGGAAGGCCTCTGAGCAATCCAGTCTAGTGGAAGGTGTACCTGCCCATGGCAGGGGTGTTGGAACTAGCTGATCTTTAAGGTCCCTTCCAACCCAAGCCATTCTGTTGATTCTATGAATCCAGACCCTGTGACATAAGAAGAAAAAAGAATAGCATATCTTGATAATTTTTGGTTGGTATTATAGTTTAGCTGTGCTGTTGAGGGACAGAAAAACAATGGTGCAGCTGAAGTACTTGACATGAGTAATCAGATGTAATGACAGGCCATGTAGCAAAGCTCTTCTCAGAGCTTCAGTCTTCCATGTCTGCTCCTTTTTGCACATGAAACCATTTAATGCAGTGGTATTTGCCTCTGGCCAGGGAGGAGAAGTTGTTGACTGGACAGGCTGCAACTTCTTGATTGGTGAAGGGAGATGCTGCTGCTGAGAGGGCCAGGTGCTAAAAATCACACTGCTTTGAACAACTGGTCATGGACCAGCACTAGTGGATGAGCAAGCACTTGTAGATGAGCCGAAATGTTCTTCTTAAGGAATAAGGTTCCCCAGGTTGGGAAGAGAGGGGAGAAAATGTGATTAAAACCTTAAATACACAGTTCAGTTGGAAAAAAGTGGGGAAGCCTGCACAAACACTACCAGCAGATCTGCTAACAGCTCTTGTGTAAATGTTCTCTGCAGCTATTCCACAAACTATTTACAACAGGTTTATGTGCATTAAGTTTTGGCTTGCCAAGCAAGGAAATACTACTCTTTCTTTGAAGCTGACTGGGAATTATTAACACTTGCTTATCAGACTTTTACATATCTAGCCCAAGGTATAATTTTATAAGGCTTTCCCACACAGAGAACTCTTGACTCTTCAGTCAGATCCACTCCACAAATGAAATGGCAGTGCGTGAGGAAAAGAAATGCAGTGAAATTATACCTAATTTCTTTTTCTCCACCTCTATTATACAGGGAGCAGGTGAGTCAGCATTCCCATAGAACTACTTTACTGTGAAAGAAGGAACTCTGCCTCAGCCTGGCAGATGTTTATCCTTGCCTCTGCTTTTGGTATCTGCATACTAAAACTTTCCTGCAGGGTTGGTTACTGCTTATAAGCATCATAACATGCATACCTGTGGAGTGGTCCTTTCATTAGAAGGAGGATTTGCCACCTCACATGTAATTACTGAAAGCAAGGTGCAAATAGTAACCACAAGTATCTGAATCATGTTTTCCAAAATAGTCCCACTATTGTAATGTACTACTGAAGTCCAGTTGGGTTCGTGGGTCCATGACCCATGACTTACAGAGTTAAGGAAGCAAGCCTTCTCCTAGCTTTAAATTGTCTAAATAGTTGCTTCTGATTGTTGTTGATTATTTGAGATACTAAAAAGACAAGCACAAACAGATTGTGCTGCTGGAGAACCACCATACAACGCAATATTATTTCTTGTAGCACTGTACAAGAGCAGGGTTCCTGAGAGAGACACAATTGTACGAGACACTCTAAGTAAGAAGAGACAGCTGTTATCTCCGGGAACTTACCTCTCTTAACTTTTATGTCCTTTTTATGTCCTTTTATGTCCTTGTGGACATAAAAGACAAAGTCTGAGAGAAATAAAAGTAATGAGGGAACCTCACAGCAGGCAGGTAAGACTGGGAAGGTAACTTATATTTCCTGAGTTTGAGCTGGCACTAACTCCACTAGCCTACCTTAAGAGACAGTCCCTCTGAGGATCAAGGTTGATTGATCTCCCGGTTATTTTTTAATTTGAGCATTTTAGCTTGGCCTATTTAAAACTCCCCTGCACAGCAATGGTCTTTTATCTGTCTGCCTCTCTCTGATCTGTACTTGGGAAGTCAGCAGGTAGAGTGCATCACGAGCCTTGCTTCTGCATTGCATGTCACTAATTAAAGAAGCCATTCAAAATAAAGCTCCTACTCATGTTCTCTATTAATATCCAAGAGCTTTCCTCCTCCCTCCCCTCCCATGACCTCTTTCTTTTAAAGTGATAAAGCAACCCTGTCCAGGCTTTTTGAGATCTTTGCACTCATATACCAACTCAGCGCCTTTCCAGCTGCATTACAGGAGTTCTCTGGAGAACTCAAGGCAGTTTCCTCAAAAATATGTGACATAACACCCCAGTAACCCAATCAAGATCCCAGTAGCAACAGCAGATTCTGGGAACAGATGATTTAAAATTGATGTCAGCTTTTACTACGCCATGAAAGGTTTCTCATTCAGGCCCTGACAGTGATTATCCACTCACTTCTGAAAGCCTAAAGTATGTGGGCTTAGCAAACCTGAGAGCAGGGCAACGGCCAGAGTGGCAGAAATGACTTGTCAAAAAAGACCTACAGTGAGATGGGCTGCAGGAGAGATGACTCATGGATGAGCTGCACTCCAGAAACAGCTCAGCAGGGCCAGCTGCTGCCTTTCAGAAAATTAACTTGTTGGACTCAACAGGCTAGCACTGAAGGTGCAGCAGAGGAGCTCAGCTTCAGCTAATCCAGTGCATGCAGAAGACGCTGCGTCTG
Source organism: Climacteris rufus (assembly GCA_013398175.1). Classification (NCBI taxonomy): domain Eukaryota; kingdom Metazoa; phylum Chordata; class Aves; order Passeriformes; family Climacteridae; genus Climacteris; species Climacteris rufus. Next base: position 774,361 of record VZRZ01002180.1, on the reverse strand, counting down.
CTCTTGCTGTGGAACAATGGGCAGGGGGTGTGCAGCGGTTATGGAGAAGCACTCTGGAGATCAGTGTTGCCAGGTCACTCACATGAAGGCAGTTAGCAGACAGGACTTGTTATCCAAAAATTATTCTTCTGTTAATAATTAAACACTGATTACAAAAGGTGAAAGAGCCAAAGCTTTAAAGAGGGTGGTGAGTTGGAAATGGATTTGCAACTTGTAGTGACCGTTTTAACTCCAGATAGAAAAGCCTCAAACTAGCTGTTTATAATTGTGTCCCTCTGTTTTTTTTCTTTTTGTGGTCACATTGGGTGGCGTTGCAGTATGAACTGGGGAGTACACCAAGGAGGAAGGGCTCGAGCTATATGTACATAGCCTCCCAAATATGTAGCATTAGAGGCTGCTGCAGGGTCAGACAACCTGGGGGGCACACAGAGCACTGCCTGTTTTGTCAGCAGCAGACTTCCTGAGGAGGACCCCCCCTTATCGTCACCCCTCTGCCTCCTTCACCCTTGAGAGGTCAGTGAGGTGGCCACATCCCAGCACCTCCTGCCTCTCCTCCCAAGGTGGGCAACAGTCCCTGATGACCCCCATTGTCCAGCAAAGGGGTGCACTGGCTTGGACCATGACAAGTGGGGATGGGAGATGGGATGCTGCTTTGTCCATGTGGGCACATCTGCTAGGGGATGCCCAGGGCAGGCTGGGAAAAGTCCAGAGTGGGTGGGTTGGCTCCCTCTGTCTTCCTGTCCTGTCTTCCTGTCCTCCAGTTTGGGAGGGGAGGAAAACACCTCCATCATTCACCCCACAAAGTCATGGGACATAGCAGGATTTAAGGAAGAGTGTCTTCTGCTTTGGAGAGTGATTGATGGGGGAATGTGCTTGGTGAACATTTCTGCAATTAATATCCCTGGAAAGTCTTCTTTTTATGTGAAAATCCACTACAAACAAGAAGGTGGAAAGAGGAAAGTCTCTTTCCCCTCAACAAAGAGAATTGGCCTGTTTTTAACAATAAACAGGTTTTGAATTAATAAATCAAAGCATGTGTTTACACATAATATGAAGCAAAACTCTTAATATCTGATTATTACCCTGAAGAAACATATTTGTTCTGCTTTATCAAGCCAATAGGCAACATATCACTTATCTTTATATTCTACCTCAGTTTCACTTGGAAAATTGCCACAAAAACTTCCACTTCAGTGAAACACTATTGAAGCAGGGCTAAGCAGGATCACTTTCAGGTATCATCTGCTGAAGCAGCCTGGCCCTCATCCAGGCTCTCTCTGCCAAACTCCACTCCAGCCCTGAAATGTCAAGATGCTGTACATGTTTTTAAAGGACTTCTTTCCTCCTTAGAATTTGCTGTGAGGCCCAAGAGACGTGAGTAACCAAAACTGTCTCACAATGCTGGTGTTAAGAAAATTTCCTTGTTTTCTTTTTTCTCTCCTACTAAATAAAATGAATTGTGCACAGCAGCAGAGCTGGCAGAGGGAAGGGCTGAAGTACTGCAGCCAAATAAACGCAGTGACAAGTAACATGAACAGGCACTATAGTCCTCAGTAGTGTTCTTCTCTGTCACATATTTGGTTTTGGCTCAGGAGACGGGTTCTTCCCACCTACCTGTCCCCCTGCAGCACCTGGCTGCAGCCAGACCAATATAATTGGGAACATAGAACAATTTCTTAGTAGAAGAGATGTCTGTCACAGGTTTTATTTTATCTCTTGGCTCTTTCTGACGGAATTTGCTAAGGGCTGGTTAAAGCAACACCTTTATGAAGACACTTGGCTTTCCTGAAAGCAAAAGAGGCTCTGAATTGCAACGGAAAAGTTTTACTTTGCAGTCTAGAGAAGCTAGTGTTCAGAGATGTGGTCTGAGCGAATAGATTTTCCCATCCTGGAAGAGTTTTCTGTAATTATTACTTTAATTATTACCAATAAAAGCAAAGCAACACTCCCACGATCTCATTTCCTAGCGATCAGAAGCAGAGCACAGCTGGAACATGAGAGCTGAGAAGTACGCGCTAATTTAGCCACCCCGTTAAAGCTCTCGTGGGTAGGTGTCCCTGCTGGCACTGCCCAACCAAACCAAAGGAAATCTCCCGCGGATGGATTTGCTCTGAAACGCGTTCAGGAAATTCCCTCTTTGTGCTGCGTGAATAGCACAGGGGCGGTGCTGCTGGCACAGAGCCGCTGCCGCCCGTGGCTCCCCGCGGAGCCGGCCAGGAGCCCCTGAGCCCCGCTTCTGTCGCCAGCCGTGGCACGGCCGCTCCCTGCTGCGGCCCGAGCAAGGCACACAGCGGCCTGCAGCCTGCCGAGCGGGGGAAAGAAGGGCAAAGACCACAAAAACCTCTGAGTTAAGGAACCTGGGCAAAATGAAGGCAAAGAGGGAGGGGTGGGAGGCTCTCCCCATGCACACTCCCGCACGCACATTAACTTCAGATGCATGGAGGCTCTCCCCGAACTTGAGAGGCATTGCTCATGTCCTTGTGTTTCAGGGCCTGTTTGATCAATTGGGACTTTAGTGAGTTAATTTTTTTTGCCCCCAGAGGTCGGGTAAGGAAGAAGAGACCCAGCTGTATCTCCAGGGCTCTAGCAAAAAGCTTTGGTTTCTACGAATTTTAACATGAGCATAAATACTTCTGGAACACTACAGAAACACCAAAGCCCAGACAGTGCTTTTATTTACAACAGTATATACACAAAGTAAATGAAACAAAAAAAACACAAACAAACAACCCTCCAACAAATGAAAGTGATTTCAGAGGACAATTTAATTAGAACTCCTTAAAAGGGTTAGCCAATGCTTTTCCATTATACTTTAGGTGATTATTTGTGTTACAGTAATATGTAAATACTTTAAATTCTTAACTCTCAAAATCTCATGGGTTTTTTTTTTCTGGTCTGGTTTTGACTTCTATAATAAGAAAGCCATTACTATCTAGTATCTAAAAATATAAATGCTAGAGATTACATCAGCATCAGAATGTTATTCACAAAACAAATTAAAATGGAAAATAAATTTAATTGTACATCATATTTTAAAATGGGTGTAGACCCTAAGGATGATGTGGGCAATAATACTAAAGTAAGAATTACAAAACTCTTGTAGTTGATTTATTTTTTTGATACTTGCCTCTAATATAGATTAACTTTCCTACTGTAATGTACGAGAAAAATAAACAGGTCACCTGCAGGTGAGTAGGCAAGCTTGGAGCCCAGCTCCATGAGAAAATTCAGCTGCTCCAATTCTACATACGAATAGTCCCAATGCCTGTGACAGTGATTTTAAGAACCAAAGTTATGGTATATTCAGCTCCATGTAAAGACAGGGTAAAACCCACAACAACAGCAAAAAGGGAAGATGTCATAAATGTTATTAGACTTTTCAAAAACATTATTAAACTTACAAAATAAGATGGATGGCATATTTATTTACCTTCTGGAACTTAAGGAATTCCCAGTTTCAAGGTTTTTTTCTCGCAGGAATGAACTTCATGCCAGAAAAGTGACTCATTTGAGAAGGAAAGGCAGGATACTTGTAGAAACAGTAGCTGAATTCCCTAAGGAAGGTGATTAAAGAGGAAGGTTACAAACCCTGGCAATTCTGTAAAGAAAAAGCTGTGGATATGTGATGCTTCTGGGTTAAATTTTCTTATTTCAAAGCTGCCAGGTCTTACTGAAACAGCAAAGTCACAAAAGGCAAAAGACTCTTTTAGGAGGGAATGAGTCACTGCTGAAAGTTAAGTTTAGAAAACAAAAGTTGCCCATTCCCATTACCTTTCAGCATTAAAAAAAAAGGAATCACAACAGAAGATTTAACTTGTGGTATAACACCTGATTTTGTGGTGCTAGGAGACGTGGAGGGCAAGGCCTTTGTTAATGAACAGAATGCATCAAGGCCCTTGAACGTGCTCCACTGACACCAGGTGAAGCTGGTAGGAAGAAATGGCAAGAGCAAGCTGCAAATTCTGCCCAGTGGCTTGGCTAGTGTTTCTCAGGGAAGCCAACTGTTTTCTTTGACCAAAACCAATTAATGTAATTCACGGCAGTGCCACTTTGTGAATAGTGTCCTCTGAGTGTGATATTAAATTACTAAAAAATAGTATTTTTTCTACACAATATTTACTGATACATAAACTACAGTATTTTCCACAGCCGGCTCATTCTGCAAACAAATTAAAAGCACATACTAGAACCAACAACAGCCACTGAGCATTGCAAAAGCCAGCCCCAGTCACTCTACTCTTTGCTCAGAGGGAGGTGTTGGAGTAGCATTCTGCCCTAAACTATTTGCAGGCATTTCCAGTCAGGCCTTTTTCAAGGATACCAAAGACCTTCCAGACCCCAGAAATTTGTAGCTTTGGGGACTGCTTGAGGCAGAATTTGTGTCTTTACATTTAATAGACCTCATGGAGTTTTTTCCTTCTGTGAATGTGTATAGGTGCTTTTTTGGGGACCCCTGTGAACTACTAGCATCTCAAAGCAGGACGTCCTACTTTTTAATTACCTGCTTCATGGAGATCCACCTCCTTCTGTTTGCTTTAATTTGGCTACCTGTTAGTTTCACTCGATGCTCTCTAATTCTTAGATTAGAAAAGAAAGCAAATCATTCACTCCTACTCCTCTCTACTTGTGATTGTGTATTCTCTCTGGTCTGACTGCTTTCTGTTGTTTATGACTTCTCCATCTTATATAATCTTGGTCACTTGAATCTTTGAATCACTCTATCATCAGGGTGGTTCCATATTTTTCTTTATGTTCATCGGTCTTCTCTGGATCTTTGCCATCGCTGTTACACAAGGGCCAGAGCCATCATCCAGGGGCATGTTTTAGCCCTCCCCATTCTGTTCTTTGTGTTTCTTCCTGCCATGTCCCACCAGTTTTGTGACAGTTTCCAAGTGCTGAACCAGTTCTTCCATGAGTTATTACAACTGTAAGATCTTATTTCTGAGTGGAAACAAGTTGGTTAGAAATTTCTCACTTTTAATCAGTCTAATCAGCTCACTTTAATCAGCTCTCTAATCAAATCTGGCCATAGTAACTGTCTCCAACCTGATCAGAGGGCACTAACATCCTACTGTTTTCCTAGTTAGACCTTAAATCTATAAACATTTGGCTTTAGCTGCTGGAGTATGCTGATTTTGCTGCTGCTTTTGGCATGGAGTTCATAGCCCTTTTTGCTATAGCCACAACCTAGTCTGACCCTTCTATACAAGCTGTGTCCTGTCACTACCATGTCCTGCTGATTATCTCCCTTCCCTGCACAGTCAACAGGCCAATTTGAAGCCAGGTGTCTCATGTCCCTCAGCCTCATTCCACTGTGGCTTCTTGGAAATCAGTCCCCCTGGTCTCTTCTCTTCTGGAAGTAGCTGGGAATATCAGCTGTGTGAGTATGACCTTCCTTGCTTCTCTTGTGCAGCTGCTCTGGGAACCTGTCTCCTTCCACATCAGTGTGGACTTCTCCATACTGCTGGGAATGTTTTTAAAGAAGTTTAGAAGGAGATGCTTTATCTTACTGTCTTACCCGGAACTCTACATCTTGCATCCCAAACCTCTTCCTTGCCCTTTCCTCCTTCACTGGTGCACATGTGGACCACACCCACCTTCTAGGCCGCAATGGTTTTTGGGACATGGTAGATTCCTGACATCCACGGGTCCCTTCCAACCTAAATTATTTTATGATTATGTTCTCAGTGCAAGGAAAGCCTTTTCGAAACAGGAGGTCTCATCACCCACAAGGGTGGACCCCCTACCTCATTGCTAGCTCAGTGTACTCTGGATGTCCAGGGATGCCCCCACAGAGGGTTCTCAGAGCACACAGCACCTGGAGAACACCTCCCTCTCCATTTTCTGTCCAGCTGGAGAGTGGAGCCGCTTAACCACTCTGCTGTGCCACTCCCTGCACAACCCCCCGTGCCCCGGCACTGCTCCCACCACCGACGGCTGTGCATCAGGCAGCCGCACACGCAGCCGCACCGCTTCCCCTGGATGGATGGATGTACATGGATGGATGGATGTACATGGATGGATGGATGTACACACACACAGCACATGTACAGGTATGCGTGCACGTGAGAGAGATGTGTACACCTGTCTGTCTCCACATAGGCCTTTTGAAATGACTACATTTCATATCTCCTCCGGTCCCCAAGTGCTCTTTTCCATTATCATCTATGGCTAAGGCTAGGAATGCTGCATTGCAACCTCTCCTCAGTGAATTTTATTTACTGTAGTTTGAATCGGGATTATCAAAATCCCATAGAAAGCCTTGGTCTCTCCATAGACTCCATGACTAATGGCAGTTTGTAAAATCTCTTGGAATCCAAGAGCTCTCTGTTGAAGAAACCCAGCTGCTTGAGCCTCGCTGGGTTCAAAGGACGTGATCTGCAATTGTCCCCGTTGTGGAACTATGACACTGTCCTTTTCCTAAAGCAATGACAGCCCTAGCATGTGCGCGTACCAGACCGAAACCACGACTCCCACCTCAGCAGAGGGGGCAGAGACGCAGAGAGCGGTTCAGTCAAGTGCTGGTGGAGCTGAGCGGCAGGAATTCCTCGCTGGTGTCCGGGAAAACCTGCTTTGAGCCCTGGGCTTGTACGTCCCAGAATAGCGCTCCTCGCTCCCCGGGGCTGGCTCCAGCTCTCGGTGCAGCCCTGCGGGAGCAGCGCGTGTTGCGGGAGGCCGGGGATCAGCGGGAGCCGGTGCCGGGCGGGGCGCGGTGGCAGAGCCCCGCGCTGTGCCGTGCCCCGGCGCTGTGCTGTGCTGTGCCGTGCCGTGCCCCGGCGCTGTACTGTGCTGTGCCGTGCCGTGCCGTGCCCCGGCGCTGTGCCGTGCCGTGCCGTGCCGTGCCCCGGCGCTGTGCCGTGCCGTGCCGTGCCGTG
>VZRZ01002180.1:690180-766204 GCA_013398175.1 Climacteris rufus | reverse complement strand
CCCTGCAGGAACGGCTCCTGTGCGGGCACGGCGGCGCGGCCGCGTTGGCAGCCGCTGTCCTGCCCCGCGCCGGCGAGCGGAGGGCCAAGAGCTGGACGTCCAGCCCCAGAAGGAATTTATGAACCGGGATTTTCTTTGTGCGCGGTACGCAGGGCCAAATTCCAAGCGTCTTGCGATGTCTGGGGTCAAAGTTGCAAGTGCTTGAAAGGTTGGATCCCTCGGCCCAGGTTCCCAGAGGTAGTTAGGTCTTTAACTCCCGTTTTGATTAGTGTGAGCTCCTAAACAGCAGAATTTGCCTTACTTATTTATACACAGTGCTCAGATAAGGAATTCCAGAGTGCAGAACTTTCCTTGCGATCAGTGTACAGTTATAATTTATAGCCCAGCTTAACCTTCTAAGGTCTTGCAGACAGCAGTCTCTTGAAGGTATGAGCAGTTGTAAACTATTACTTCAGTTTCTCTCTGGAGATGAATATGACTTGTTTAAGCTTACAGTTTTTTAATTCAAGTCTTTGCAGAATGCCTGTGTTAGTACCATAGAAAGAGAGTGGAGTACTGAATAGCAGCATTTAAATTCACCCTAATACAGAGATAGTCACATAAAAGTAGAACTGATCTGTGAGGCAGATGGTTTCAGTCTGAATCGCAGTCTTTCCTTGCCGCCAGCCCCTTCCGATGCATGTGTCCTTCTCTGGCCCGTGTTGGTAACATCCCGCCAGGGAATTACTTCATGTGCCCCTTGTGTGCTGCAATTTCTTTTCACTGGTAAACCGTGGTGGGAGGTGTGACAGCTCCAACTCCTTAGGCACTGTATCACTTCGTCGTGGTTGTGTGCCACACTGCAGCTCTTCAGCGAGATACAGGCACGGCAGGGTGTCAGCCTGCTGAGCCCTGTGTTATCTCTCTGAGGCTGGGGGTCCCAGCTGGTTGGCAGATGCAGGTAGAGCAGTCAGTCATTATTATTATTTGGCACATGTATTAGTGCTGCCACTCCGTTACTTGCTGATGACAGAAGTGACAAATTTCACGAGATGTCAAGTCAGTCTCTAGAGAAGAGCTGTTCATCACAGGCCGTGCTATGTGGAAACAGGTAGCCAAGAGGTATGCCAAGCAATATGCAGGCTGTTAGGAAGGGAGGTTAAAGGCTGCATTCTCCGTTGAGCAAAGGTCTTTGATGTGTGGGACCAAGTGGACTTAGAGGCCGTTTTAATACAGAGTTGAGAAAATGATGTAGAAAAAAGGGTGCTAAGATTGAAGAGGAAATAAAAATATTTTTTTAATAAATAGAGTCTACATTAGAAAAATAGGCTTTATGTAAATAAATTTACAGCCATGCTGTGTATGTCTTCAATGAAAGCATACTTAGATATACTGTGTATATATTAATGTATGTTTAAAAACCAAACAGCGAGGAAAAGCTGGTGGATGAAGAATGTAAAGTTTGCCATGACACGTTCTCTCTTGAAGTGGGGCATCATCCCCAAGGTATTAAAACATCTCCATGATAGAATACTTGGAATATTGGAAACTTTGTGGGCAGTCAGATATTGTAGAGACAGACATAGAGAGGACAGAGTAGCTTGCATGTGCATGAAGTGGGATAGATTTTGTTAAAGAGGAAGTAACACAGGGTCTCATGAACTGATGTTCTATGCGTGTATAGGAAGAGTAGAGATGTGGCTGACTGCTCAACCTAAATGTTGGCAATAACTGTCACATATTAAGGTAGCATTTCCTATAAGAGTAGGAAATAAGATTGTTCATGGGTGGCCTCAGTTGTCCCCATGTAGATTATGTCATATTCCAACATGAAATTTTCCCAGGTGCCAACAAACCCTACTTTCTAGGTGTAGCTTGTACAGATATTCTGGGGGCTACAACTCTGGACTAGGTATTGGCCAGCAAGAATTAAGTTCAAAATTTGCATTCAAAATCCCAGCCAGCTCTGACATGACAGTCATAATAGTGTCCTTAAACTCAATGTTGCTTCAGAAGCAGCAAAGACAAGAGTTGTCACAGCAGTGTTTAATCTTCCAAAGCAAATATTCATATAGTGAGAAATGAAATTAATCAAATGGTGAGAGGCAGCCAAAAGTGTAAAATAGTTGCAGGTGGCATGTAGTTCTTCAAAGACACTAATAGTAAAGGCTCAGAAAAGTTGTATGTCATCTATCAAAAATACCAAAAAAGCTAAGAAGGCTGACAAGCAAAGTAAATCAGCTCAGTACAAGGTAAGGTTTTGGGTTTTGTCTTCGAGTGGGAAAGGTGGAAAAGAATATAAAATCTGTGTCAAACACAGTAAGGTAGGCCAAAGAGTCATGCAACAAGCTGCTAAAGCCATGGAAAGAGTTAGAAAACCCTCTTTGAAGTGCATCAAAACCAGGAAGCCTGCTGATAAGTTATCCATGCGTGGAAGGCGTGCCCAAGGAAGATAAAGTCAACAGAAGAGTGAAGCAAATTCTTTAAGCCTTGCTTCACTGAGAAAGAGTTTAAGGAGATTTCCTTGCAGGAGGCTTTTTATTTTTTTAAGGAGTGAACAGTTGGGGAATTTTTCTCAAAGTGAAGCCTCTGTGAGAGAGGCTATCAGAACAAACCATTGAGGAGGATGAAGTAGAAGGCAGGAGATGATACTTGTTGAAGAGTTTTGAAACAACCTAAAAAGGGAAGTTGCTGATACATTGTCTCTTGTGTGTAGCTCCTTGCGTAGGCCTGCCTTGGTGCTCCAGAAATAGAAAGTGACAAATGTCAGTTTTTCAGGGTTTCTGTGGAGACTGAGAACTCAAGGAAGGGCATTTTTCTTTGGTTGTTTGTTTGCCAGGGATTAGTGAATGGGACTAGTGAACATGGGTATAAATGTGAAACAGCAACAAAGACTAGGCCTGACTTTTGTTGCCAGGGAGTTGTGTGTCATGACTCTTCTTCTAGCATTCTGTAAAAGTACTGCTGAGCTGTTGTGTGATTGTGCAGTCCTTACTAAAGCAGGGCCAGTTTCAAGGTGGGATCAGTTTGCTTTGGGCTGTGTGGTCATGGCTGGTTTTCTCGATGAAAGGAGGTTGCTGGTTGTACCCCTCACCCCGAGTCTCCCCAGGGTCTCTGCCATTCAGTGGATGGAGGAAAGGATAGGTGGGAGTGTGACAAGTTTGCTGGTTGTATTAATTCATTTGGAGCATGAAAATCCCAAAGGCTGAACCACAAAGTCTGCAGAAGCATCTTGTTTTCAAAGTCTGGATGTAAGTTTGCAGATGAAGTTCAGTACAGACCAATTTCAGTGTACATGGAAGGGATTGCAATCCTAAATTTCTGTACACAAAGATGAAGGGTGAACAGACTTTCTAATCAGGAAAAAGATCACACAACATATATAATCCAATGAAAAAATAAGCTCTGTGCCAAGACGTGGCTAAGAAAGGACAGGACAGGCTAGGAATTATTAGTAAGGAGTAAAAAAGAAATAGAAAACACCATCATGCCACTATAAATCCGTATTGCTCCCCTCTCCTGATTCAGGAAGTAGTGAAAGTTGCTGAGCTACAGAGAAGGATGTCAAAGATGATCAAGGGTATGAAGGAACTTCTGTGAAAGAGTTAAGTAGCTTGGAGAAGAAGTGACTGAAGGGACTGTGGGGATACTCCTTAAAGTCATTAGTGTCATGAAGAAAGTGAAGAGGTAAGATAAATGAGACCCAAATAAAACAGTTGGGAGGCAGCTTCAAAACAACAGATATTTGTCTTGTAATACATAAATCGTGGTGCTCACAGCCACTGCGTGGATGTCAGGAGTTTACTTGGGTTCATGAGTGATTAGGCAGTCTGTAGGAGAGAAGCTTGCTGTGCAACTTAGCAGTCAGGACAATTCAGTATCAAATTTTGGGCACTGACTGCCCACAAAGAATTACTGCAGGTGCTGATCAAGAATTGTTGCTGAAAACTGCTAATAAAAACTTCCACTGAGCAACATAAGCTACAGTCCATTTGCAGGTAACACAGAGAAGCAAGGCCACATATTACCCTTTGTTATGTGAAACTTGTAGCATAAAATTCTATGAAACTTCCAGGAAAAAAAAAAGTCTATGAAGATCCTGTTTAATTTGGGCTTGCTACCCCTGCTCTTGTTAACCTGACACCAGTTACAGACAGGTTAAGTGTATCCTGTATGCCTTTAACATTGCATTGGAGTGGTACCCCTGCAAAATTCCTCCGACATTTGCAGGATTAGCACCTCAGCTTGTGTTTTGTGCATCATATATGGAAAGTCAAAGTCCATTTCTAGGTAAAGATACAAAACTAATCAAGTGTTACTCTTGCTTATCTCTGTGTCTCATTTGTAAAGATTGCTCTTTTGAAACTCGATTCTTCAAAGGCCTACAATGATTGTGATATTGAGGACATAAACCATAAGGCAGTGTTTACAGAAGTTTTATTGTAGCTTGTGCCACTACAAACTGTGATTAGTGCAAAACATTTTCTGGTTTGTCCTTTGAGATCTCAAGTGCAAAAGCAAAACAACAAGCAGACTGAAAAGATTCTGGGTCCAGTAAATGAGAGGAACAGATTTGTTAAGTTGCATATTCCTCATGTATGAATAATATTATGCAAAAAATCATTCAGTGTAATTAAATAATTTCCTATTGGGGTTTGGGGTTTTTTTGTTTTGGTTTTGTTTTTGGGTTGGGTTTGGAGTTTTTTTGTATGTGTGTTGGGGTTTTTTGTTGTTTGTTTGGATTTTGTTTGTTGTTTTGGTTTGGGTTTTTTTCAGAAGTTTTGTTGGAACTGTATGAAGGTTCTTCCATGTATTGACTATGCATGAACACTTGCATTAGGATTAAAATAGACACTAAGAAAAACTGAAATCAACAATTAACAGTGGAAGGGAATCAATTTTAACAGTTTGGCGTTTCATGCCAGCCTGTGTATGTAAATATATATATATATGCAGATATACATTTCTACATATATGTAAATGCGTAAAATTCAGGTATTTTGTATATAGCATAAGTAATACATTGTACAGCACATAATTTTTATTGATAAGCTGTGAAAAGGTTTTAAAACTTGTTCTTATAGTTAGTGCTGGCTATGTTTTCAATGTCTTGGAAGCTGATGAAAAATGTCTGTTTTTTTGAATAACCTAGAGAAGAAAGAAAGAAGTGGTAAGCAATACAGTGATGTTGGTTTCTTAATATGTAATATAGTGCAAGCCAAGCTTTGTGTATGCTGGAAATCTTCTGACCCCTTTGTTTGCTTGGGAGCAGATTGCAGTAAATGTACAACAGTGTTTAGGACAAGGCAAACATTTATCTTGTTGCAGGTTGGACACTCAGCCAGGAGCAAATCTGCCTGCATGTGGCATGTTGTTTCACCCCAGGTGCAGAAACTAAATTTTAACTCTGAAGTTATTCTAACATTCAATTGCTAATGTTGCTGCTATACAGGTTGCTAGCTTTTCAAGATAAGCTTGGAAGTAACAATTTCCGTATTGCTGTCTATTAAAGAGTAGGGCAGGTTGCAGTTTGATAGTTTTTCAGCTAACCTTTACAGGCTTGGTTTGTAGCTCCCAGCATATTTCTGGTGTTAGGAATGGAGTTAAGGTGTGTCAAAAGTGTTTAAATTTGTCCTTTGTTTTGAACGGCATGTGACAGTGGATGTTGTCTAACCATTTCCATTTTGCTGCAGAATGAAGTACTTTTTAAAGACTTGGATACTTCACATTAGTACAGCATGAAAGAAGGAAGGGTTGCTTATGCATTTGGTTTTGAAATGTCTGAAATATGGTTAAGTTCTGCTTTTTGATAGGTATGGAGGAATGTATGTGACTTGAAGGGCCTGATACGTGCACAGAAAACAAAGGCTGTACTGTAATATTCCTATTGATATTGAGTATTGCTTGACAGCATTCCAGGCAAGCCTCTTACAGCTTTATCTAAGCAAGATAATGCCTTTGTTGTTTAACAAATTAAGGTAGCCATAAGTTTAGGTCTTTATGTGCATGTATGTACGTGTATGTGCTTGTATGTATAACACATTTGGTGCATGATGGAGACTTTTGTGCATTTTGTGCACTGACTGCTCTTTTAAGGTGTTTTGTTGAAACAAAATGGGCTTTATATGCAATTGAGACATGAATCACGTGAAAAATACTGAATTTAATTGGATGAGGCATATAAAACTGTAAAATCAAAACACCCCTACCCCAAAACACTTCCAAAATTGTGACAGCGTCTTAAAAAGTTTATCTGAAATAAAAATAATTCTGCAATAGGCAAACAGGCAGGATAGTAGATTAATGTTTTTAAATTACTGAAAGTTTGCTTGCAGCATTTGAAATCCCAGCAGTGTTACATGAAAAAGATGAAAGCAAAACTTGAGGATAAAATTGAAACCAAATATAAACAAAAGTGAAACCGACTCCGTTGGTTTTCATTTCCCAGTTGGCAAAAATGAAAGAATAAACGCAGAGGAAAGAAGCATGAGAGCTGAATTGGAAAATTAATTCCGTTTTACCACTTGTTTCATCTGTCAGTAAATTTGACTGCTGCATGGCAGCACTCCCTTGGCAAACTACACACTAGAGGGTAGGGGCTGCACTCCTGGTTTATCCAGGTACCACTTTTCTCAGCCAGCAGTGTGGGCAATGGCCCTGCCATATGGGAAGTGACGTCTGCTTCAGTCACAGAAGCGCTGTGTTGAAATGCAGTGGCAAACACGTACAGAAAGTACAGTGGAAGTGATGACATCCAGGATGATGAAAGGGGGTCAGTCATCAATCTGGCCCGTGTGCTTGAGTTTTATTCATGTTGAGATTTGAGGTGTTGTAGGTTCAGATATAAAATACATGGTGGGCTTTTTCTTTGCACCCCACCTTTGGGGTCATCCACTTAGCTCTGGGGCAGATCAACAGTAACCAGAAGATGTTATCTGGTATCAGCTTTGCTGGTGACATGAAATGACTGTGAATGATTTCACTCAATTTCCACAGATCAGTCAACAGCTAGAATGTACTTTTTGACCTTGAGAACTACACGGTGAATTAGTCAAAAGATGGCCAAACATTGGAGGGCTGTGTAATCTCAAATGAATTGCCTTCTTCTGTTTAGAGATGCATGCTCCTGGGCTTTATTGACAAAAAGCTTGGGCGTTGACAAGAAGCTTGGACAACCTCTGCTCTGCTGATGCTGTACTAGGGTGAAATGAAAGACTTTAATTCCAGAGGTCTAATTCTCACACATTTGAACACATTGCATTCAAGCGTATGAAAACTAAATTCTTTGGATGCCAGAACGAATCTGGAGATTTGAGATTGATGAGGGAAGCCAAAGAAGTGGAGCTTTGTTTAATTTAATAATATTTATGCAGCTTAGATGATAAATGAAGATGAGTTGAGTTGTCTCACTCTAGCTCAGCAGTATTTTAGGAAACTTTAGAGATAGAAATAGCTGCTGCAGATCACAAATTGAGGCTGTTGAATTGCCGTTGGTCTGTGGTCAACGCAAAAACTTTAAATTAAAAGCACATTTTGTAACCAATCCTATTAACTATTCATATCCTGTATGTCTTGTGGCAGAGAAAAGAGTAGCATTTTTAGAAAAAGGGGAATTACGTCATATCATTTCAACAAGCATAAGTACAAGCATTTAATATTTGGCTAATTTTAAGTCTAAGCCTTTCAAATGTGCGTACAAGAGAAAGGCATTTCTCTCTTAAATTCTCCAGTGTCAAGCAATAGCTCTGTAATAACTAATTCAGTTTATTTTTTGTGCTCAACACATCTGCTTCTTTCATGGTGCTATTTTTGTAACTGTAAATAAGTTCATGTGACAGACATGTTTGCAGCTCACAGTGTGGATGATTCAGAGGATCCCAGCCCCCAAGTCTGTGCCTGCCGTGATCTGTCTGTAAAGAAAGTGTCTAAGTAAGCATGAGAGTGTTTTTTACAAATTTGAAGTAGTGTATACTTTTCTTTAATACCTTTTCTTGGAAGTAAAGGCGAAAATGCTTTGTTGAAAGGGCTGGCTTTGCTTCTCGCAGTGAGGTTAGACAGAGGTAGTTCATGTCTTTGGCTCTTGGATCTGGATGCTGTGCTAGCGATTAGAAGTTTGGGTAGCAAAGGTGTAGGTGTGGGTTAGCTATTAACTTCAGTGGTAGAAACTGCCCTTGCCCAGACAATAAAATGAAAGCTTTAAGCAAATATTAAATCGCACTTTAGTGTAGTGTGCAAACAGTTTTTGCTGTGTGTTGCAGAACAGTATGTTATACAAACAAAGGTAGCTGTGAGAAACAAGCCCAGTCCGAGCAAGGTGGATTACATCAGGCACAGGTCATGGCTGGTGAATGTGAAAACTCTTCCTTGAACATACTTCTCAGTGTTTGCTGTCTGAAATAATTTTTCTTCTGCATCTCTGAGTGCCTCTAAAATGTCATTGTCTTCTTGCAATGCTGTCAGAGCCTCACAAGCCATCAGTGTGGGAACAATGAGATTAAGCACTTTGCTTTTACAGTGGCTCTTTTCTAATGTATAGCACCCTATAAAGCACTCACCCTGTACTTAGGCAAAGGAATGCTAGACAGAACACTGAGATTAAGACTGCCCAGCTTTAAAAGGTACTCTTACCGTTTAAGATCCTGATCTTGCAGGTATTTGCATGCATAATTTTCAGAGGGACCCATGTAGGAAACCTGCTTGTTCAAAGTTTTAGGGATGTCTCCTGTAAACCTAGTCACGGAGCTCATAAGAGTGCGGTGGTCTAACAGAACCATGCTGTTGAGTTGCACCAGTGAAGTGATTCTTTATAATTGTTTGAGCTTTAATAGCCGCCTAGTTTTCACCAGGCTGGAAAATTCTTTATGAATCAGGTGTGAAATGCTGAGTTTTCCTGGCAGCTGTAAAGAACACACAGTGTTTGGCTTCCATGGATTCCAACTGACACAGCTAAGCAGCAGCAGCTATTACGTATGGGTATTTGGGAATGGAATCGCGTGTGAGTGCTTAATTCCAGAATAAAATTGATTATTTTGGGGATAACTACTCCCCAATGCCAGGAATTAACTACTCCCTGACAACCATGCCAGCAAATCTCTTGTTGTAAACAAGTCCCTCCCAAACTTGTCTGAGTGAAGTCCTGCTCTACTACTGTCACCACCTCTCTTCTAGGCAGCTTTTGAGAGAAAAATAGTTAGATCTTGCAGATACTGAGGACAAATCTTGGTCAGTCATCAGATGTAACACAAAGCTTCAGAAGAAAACAAATCAGGTTTTGGACTGATTATTAATAATCAACTTATGGCTGCTTTTGAGACTCCTTGAGGAGGTGGCAGGGGAAGTCTTCTGTAGTCATGTGCTATAGAGTATCTCTTGTACAGATGTGTTGCCATCCTGATGCCACCAGAATCTGATGTCTCCCATCTTCATTCCCCAGATGACCTGAGAAACAAATGAAAGAAACTCCCAGGAAAGAAAGTGTTCTTTTAAAGATGAAAGTAAAGCAATAATTTTGTATTGTCACGAAACTTGCAGACATCGGTGTGTGTACAGATGATCATCATGGCAAGGATACTGCAGAGATGATCTCTAGTAATCTGTTAGAAGCCTGGCCCCAAATTCCCAGCTGATGTAAGTTGCTGCAGTGCCACGGAAGTGAATGGGCTCAGCCACAGACTTTGTGTTGTTCAAGTGTCATGATAGTGTTCAACATGGGAGCCAGCGCAAGGGAAATTCCATTGTGGGTGTTGAGTGGCTGAAGCCTTGCTTCGTTATGGCTAAGACCAGAGCAAAAGAAAGAGCTGCCTTCTGGGTTTGTTGTATTAAAATAAGATGGCTTTTCTTCAGTGCACTTCTAGTCTACAAATCTAAGGGCTAACTTTAATGATGCCTGAGATCACTTCAAAATAACAACTCATGTCTTTGCTGCTGAGGGAGAATAAGCTTTGCGTGGAAACCAAAGGAAAGAGTCTGTTTTGATGTGTAATGTCTGAATCCCAGCCAGGGCATGTTAACACCCTTTGGGTGGGACAGAAATGCTATAAGGCTGATGAAACACACTCTATATGCAGTATGAGTTCCCACTGTACACTTTCCTGGGCATGTTTAACATGCAGTCGGTAATGCTGATTTCAATACGTTTGAGTTATTTTTGCCTTTGTTTTATTTGGTCTTTGTTTTGTTTTGTTTTCAGGGAAAGTCAGGTTGGTTGTTTTTTGCCCTCTGTCCCTTGAGGATACAAGGGCTTTTCTTCATTCTACCTTAGTGTATCTTTCTTGAGTACAGCAACAGGAGAGGAGGGCATGCTGAATGCTTCCCTCGTCCTGCATCTGCCTTGCAATGAGGTGAGCACAACCTGGACTCTGCATTGCAGGGAAAGCTGGGTAGCCGTTGCTTGCATGAATCTATTTCCCAGATTTTTCACCATTTTACAAAGCTTTCCCCTTAACAGCCATGGTCCTGTAGTAGCCCTGCCACATTTCGTTTGGGAACCCAGGGAAGCAGGTGAAGCATTGCCTAGTGGTTGCCTGTACAGGTTCTTCTTAATGGCCAGGCCATGCCTTACAGGATTGTGCCCAGGGCCTGCACCTCCCACCCTGCCTGCTCTCCAGTTCTTGGCTTTCTGGCCTGTCTTGATGGAGGTGCCCCTTTCCTGCAGGAGCAAATAAGATACCACCTTTCCTGGCTGCAATGAGTTCTTTTTCTTGGTGATGGACAGGAACAACATAAACATAGTCTTTTTTGCTGTCACCAAAGCATTAGGAAAGAGCAGGTAAAATAGTTATTGCTACAATGTGGGTCAAGTGTTACAGCCAGTGTTAAAGGAGCTGGGTCTGGGGAGCAGTTGGCCATCAGGGATACTTTAGGGGAGCACACGGCAAGAGGTGCTTGGTGAGAAGCAAATCTGCCAGTGACGTTTCCCCAGTGCCTCCCTGTTCAATAGGACATCACTAACAGAGTAATGGTAAGGAACAAAAGAGGCACCATTACATGAAATTAAAAGACCAGAGAGGGAAGGTTTTGCTTTCTAACTATTTATGAATCCAGACAGACTCTCGCAGGTTTTTATGTATTTTCTTGCTTTGTATCTGTTTTCTAAGCCAGGATTTATTTTGAAGCTGTAACCCTTGTACCTCTAAGAATGGCAGTGCTCGCTTTTCCTCATTTACTGCTCTTCAGTTAACTGTTTTGCTGTTGGTTCCAAGAAAAGTTATGGGTATTTGCATAATTTGGGATTATCAGAAAGAAGGCATGTTCTGCAGCACCTGTGGTAAGATTCTTCTCCACCTCATGACAGATGGGAAATGTACCAGGCAGAGGTCTTGTCTCCCCACAGGCTCTGAGCAGGCAGATTTCAGGTGTCCAAAGTTGAAGCAGCCAAGTAAAGTGCACTTCTGTTGTCCTTTAAGTGTCAATCTCACATTTCTGAAGTATTTCAGAGCAGGTGAGTCTAACAGGTTTTTTTAGCTGGGAGAAGGCTCTATCCCTCTGATGAGTTTGACTTCTAAGCAGGGCTTTGCTCAGAGTATGTATGGTTAAATCTTTGAAAGTGGTGTTTGCAGTAGAATAGCTGAAAAATGTGGTCATATATGCAAAATCCTGTATGAAGGCAGAGTTCAGTCTGTGACTAAGGAGCAGAATTTTGCTCCAAGTACTGTTCTTTAAGAAAAGATCATGTTTCCTTGTATGCTGGAACAGTCTTGGCACAGACGCAAATACAGAACCCAGTTCTCTGAATCCTAAAATTAGCATATGGTCTCATTTCAGCATATCTCTTTGGTCACATGGGATGATTGATGCTCTTCTGAACTGCATCAGCCTTAGCAAACAAAGGAAATAGTTTAAAAATTTATCAACAAAGCACAAGTACAAGATAACTTTGCAAAAAAATAACATTGCCCATTCTGTATTTGCAGAGAAAAGAGAAATAGATACCATGCAATATTCTGCACATGTCCCTCTGAGGAACAGACGTTTTTCCAGAGCTTTGGGCAAAGGCTGTGACCTACTTCATAAATGTGCCTTCAAGATCTTACCCCACCTTAACTTTTCACAACCATTAATAATATTTCCATATATTTACAAATCTTTTAACTCAGTACTTTGTGATGGGAAAGAAGAATTACATTTCCAGATTTTTTTTTAGTTCTACTGAAATATACTTTAAAAAATTATCCACAGGCATAGAGTAGCCTGTGTTTTGGGGATAACCCTTGTGCCTTTTCAGTTATCCAGATGCTGCCAGAATGAAACTGAAGGAAAGAGAACACCTTGTACTGCTCAGATGTAATGCCTGCCATGCCGTTGCTTTCACTTTCTGTCTACAGCAGCTGTAATTCTAGTGAAGAGCTCTTCATTCTCAGAGGTTACACTTTCTGTATGGCATGAGTGTTATCTCTGTCAGGGAAAAAACAAGTCAGACTTACTAGAATGTTCTAGCAGAGAGCAGGGAGGACTACAAGCTCTTTATCAAACATTATGGAGTGAAAATATGTGTATATGCAGACTGCAACCAGTTTATAGCTTGTTGGGGTGTAGCCTCCACCATGTTTTTGCAGTTTCTAGTTGCAAAAAATAGGCTGAACAGGACTAGACCACAGGACTAGCACAAATAGTGCAGTAATTAAAGCTTCAAAGAAGATAAAAATAATCCCTCCATGAACTGTGGTGTCAGCCCATCCATGGGCCATGCTTTTTGTGTGGGAATGGCTCTTCACAGGCTCCCAGTGGCCTCCCCCTCCATGCAAATTCCAGTGAGTTGGGGCTGGTATCTTGCACACTCGCCGCTGGTTTGGGAATAGTTTTATTGATGTCCTAATGTCCATCGACATATTTAAGCTCCCAGCCCCAAAACACTAAATGCCCCGACTGTGGCCCCCTCTAAGAATGAGACAGGTAAAAATGGAGCAAGAAAAGGGAAATTATATTCATGGAGCTACCAGTCTTGATGCATTTGTAGGAGGCATGGTTAAAAATAGCCATTCTTGAAGACTGGCTGTCTTACTAAGAATGGCAAGGGTTCACAAAGTGATATCCTAGCAGGTAGTCCCAATGTCTAAGTGAGTTCTTCTTTTCAGGTATGGCAAAGAAATGCTTTCTTGGGTCCCATCTGCAGTTTACTGTGTTTCCTAGTGATTGTTCTTCCTTTCCCCCACCATGGGACAGTGATAAACCAGAAGGAAAAACAAATATTATTTTCAACATAATGCCAGAAAGTTTGACTCCTATGTTGGGTCTCTGGGAGCATTAAGCATTTTCCTGTGTTCTCCCCGAAGAAATGCTGGGGGTCAGTACTATCCAGATTTAAAGCTGCTGTCTAAAAGCACAGGAGCTTCACTAGTAGTTTCAGATTAAGAGATTCCTCCCTGTCCTCTCCAGCTGCTCTTTCCCACTTCTATGCCAGACTGCCTTCCTCTCTCGGTTGGGCTGTCACATGTGCCTTTGAGCAGGATGGGAGCCACGATTTGGCTTCAAACAGATGGAGAAGACCCTACAGAAAGAGGTGTTGTTTGTAAGTCTGCTAAGTTCCTGGACTTCTTCAGAAAGCTGCCTATGCAAAGAGTAGTGTTAGCATGCAGCAACATTGGGATGGGACTGAAGGGTGATAGAGTGATGGAGTACGAGGTGCTTCTTTCCCACTGGTGGAACTGGTGCTGCTGCTTCCCTCTGCAGCCCCAGCCAGCTCTGCTCCTGTCCCTGGCCACCTCCACCCATGGTCTCTGCAGGGTGGAGGAAGATGGTATCAAGTGACCCAAGGCAGGGATTAAGCCATTTTTCTCCTGGTTAACCAGAGTGTGAAGATTCAGGCAGGCAAAAGTAACCAGGCTTCTGGAGAGGTTTGCTTAGGCCAGTGGATGGGTGCCCACAGCTCAGGAGATCATGGTAGTGGTGAAGTGAGTAGGAATTGGATGCCTTGGCAGCTCTGAAAATACTGTTAGATACGCACTTGCCCCCAGTAAAAAAAATACCAGTGGCTGCGTGGAGCTTCTTCTAGGTGTGAATGTGCAGTGGAAGTGCAACATTAAGGCTGACCAGGAGTGGGGGATAGATGCATAAGTATTTGTGGTTTTACAGCCTGCTCCAAATCATAAATGTTGATGTTTTGTTCTTCTTAAAAAGATCGATTATTTCTGCTTTTTTTCTTTCAGCTGGGTAAATACTGGAGAGAGGCAGGCAAGAAACTTGGCATGTCTGCTGTTTTGTAGGGCTCACCTGAGTTTCTGGTTTTGTAGGTTTGTTTTATAATTGATATAATCTGATAGATGGTGAAGCTGGCTTGGTGTTGGGTGATGGCCCCTGAAACTTTATATGCTTTTGCTGCCTATTTTGGAGCATTTTAAAGGTCCTTAATGTCAGATGATTGATTCTTTACTCACTGATGGATGGACTTCTCCCACTTGGAGCCGTTGGAATAAGACTTCAAGTGCACCCAATAATGCCATTTATGGACAGACAGGAGCTACTTTTAAGGCACTGCAGAAATTGGTATTTCTTTCCGTACAAATAAATCATGCATTTGACAGCCCTGGAGGGAGGTATGGCACCTTCATTTCCCACAGGTAATTACTCGGTAGAGTTGACTTGGTGTTTTTGTCAAAAGGATGTTGTTGGCATGCAACTGCCAAAAAACTCACTACATTTTAGCACCATTGTGGTCCTGAGGTAGACAGGTCTGCGGATGTCTTCTGAAGACATGCCAGTATTATTTTCGGCAGTGTGTGCTCGTAGAGGAGCATGGGGTGGGGAGTGTGTTTTGATGAGCAGAAGCACACTGTGCTTGCCCCTCTGTGAAAGACATAACTCCAGAGGATGCCCACTGTTCCCTCCAGCTGTACATCATTGTAGGATTTTTTTTTAGCTGCGTTTGAATTTACTTTCAAATAAACAGGACTTGGGAGCCACTCCTCCCTTCTCACAAGCCGTACTTCTCTTCTGATTACCCTGGATTAATTTGTCTTGGTGTGGGTGATGGATATGAAGGTGTATGCTGACAGCTGCAGTTGCTAATCCCAGAGGAATCCCAGGGTGCCAAAAAGCAGATGAGCACCACTCTGCAGCATCTGCAGGGGAGCAGCTGGGGAAGCCCCCAGGGATGTGGGAGGGAAGAGACAGACTGGCTCAACTCTGCTGTTTTGGGCAAGACTGGCTTCCTTGTAGTAGCGATTATTGGCAGCTTTCTCGTTTCCTGAAATGTATTGCTTTAGCACAAAGGCAGCTTCTGTTTCTTCCATGTTGTCTGTCCCAAGTGGGATTCGTTGCTGCTGCTTTCAACATGACTTTTCTGCCTTCTGTCTAATTTGTTCATTCCGATGGGCTTGAAATTTGTCTTAGGGTCTCATTACCCAGAAGACAAGAGGAGTCTGACTGCTAAATGGGAACACTGATATTGAACGTTGGATCTGATGGACAGTGTTTCCAGGAATTGTTTCAAAGCGCATGCCTACTTAAAGATACCTTACAAAGAAATGCATCTGTTGCAGATAATTGTTTCTTCCTTGTCAGACAAATAAAAATTTGCTCATGTTTTTAGTTCATTGCCATCTGCATTTTTCAGCTTTGACTCAAACTGTAGTAGAAGAAGATGGTACAGATCTCATGTACACGTTCTGCAGCCTGGATGAGGATTGTTGGTGCCAAGGGGAGGGGACTGCAGTGGCATGGCTGTCTGTTTGCCACCAACCTGAGGCTGAGAAAGCTGTACCCGCGTCACCCTCGCCCAGAAAACAGCTTCCCTCTTGCACAGAGAGGGGGTATGCACCAGGGCTCAGCTGCTGTTGGATTCCTGGGGTTGGCTGTTTTTTCATATCTGAAGTGAACCTGAAAGGGACCTGAGCCGTTGCAACCGTTTTCTGAGCTATTTTAGAAATTTGTAGTTACTGTAACAGGCTGCGGCTGAAGCACAAGTGACCAGCTCTGCACAGTAGTAAACAAAATACCAGTATGTTTGCTGAGAGATTAGTGTGAGCATGGTTGCTGGTAAATTCTCTGAACACATCAAAGAGCCTTATTGTTACAGTCAGGTTTTAATTCCTTATTAGTTTCAGGAAATACATGTCCTCAGAGCAATGAGAGGAAACTTTGAACGCTTTTCTTCCTCTTGTGCTGGGTGTGGGCTTGGTACTGCCTAATTGTTAGTCTGTCTCATGCCTGTACTCCCATAAGAAGTGAGAACAAACCCATTTACCTTTGTGCCATTGCTGTGTGCTTTCAAATTTTTCTTTCTTTTTTTATTTTTATTTTTAAGACCAAAGGTGACAAGAATAGTGGAGCAAAGAAGTTAAGAATGATGCAGAGAACACAGATGTGAAGAACAAAGGAGAGAGGAAGGAGCTGAGCCCCGTGCAGAGAGGGCAAGGAGAAGCAGCAGCCTAAATGCAAGTACTTGAGTGTGGAAATGATGGATTGCAGGCTGCTTAACAGGCCTTTAATGTGGTGCTTTAATCTGTGTTTGGTGCCAGTTGGCGCTTTCAGAAGGGTGCCTGAGATAGGTTAATGTTTTTAAAATTTTCTGCCTCAGGTTCAAGACTTTGGACTCGTATGTCAATAATTTACAGCTCTAAATAGGGAAGTGGCATCAAGGTCATGTGTGTGTGTGAGAGAGACAGAGAGAAAAATAAGTCAGTTTGAGTCTTAACTGAATAATATAAGGTGGCGTAGTGTAGCTGAGGGGTGTGTAAAGCACTCATTTCATAGCTGAACAGCACTGAAATGTAAAATAACAGCTAAAAAAATCAGTGACTGGATTGATCAGAGAAAGCTGGAGGGAGGGGGTCAAACTACTCAGCCAGAACCAAAGTGGTCTGCTAAATTGCTGTGATGCAAAATGTATTTTTCATTATTCTAGTCAAGTTCATGGGACTGAAACAGCCATTTGAAAGCACTTTTGTTAGCAGGTGCATCATTTTAGCTAGTACAATGATGCCTCCTGCATGTGAATTGTTTTTGTTACATATTTTTTTCTTGGCAAAAAAAGGTCTTGTGCAAATGCAGGTACGTGGACAAAAAGAGGTATCCCCAACAGAGTAATTGTTTTTCTTTGTGACCTCTGGTATCCCACCTGTATCGGCAGACAAGCTCTTGCCAATATCCTATGTCTTCTTCAGGTGAAGGTTTTCCTAATCCAGGTGTACCAGAAGAGTTATTTTCTGTCATAAAGAAGACTTTATCTCTCAGTTGCTCTTAGGGAAGGCTTGCACACAGACCTGAAATAATGATTATATTTACAGTTGTTCAGTGCCTGCAAAGCTTTAATAAGTGTACTGTGCAGAAGTTGAGAAGCTGCCTGGCAGTTCTGCCTGGAAAACAAGTAACTTTGTCCCTTGTTCCCTGCAGCTCCTTCCCAGGTGGGTGACAATGCCTGTCGAAAGGATGCGGATGCGGCCCTGGCTGGAAGAACAAATCAACTCTAACAGAATACCAGGGCTGAAATGGATAAATAAGGTAAGGGGGGGTGCATGCGTGTGCTGAAGGGGAACTTGATAGCAGTGGCTGAGGTCTGCATAGGTAAATCAGCTCATTCCTGGTTTTCAAAGGGGTGACGTGGGGAGGAAGGGCAAAGCTGCATGCTTCCTGCTGAACCTGTTCGTCCGGCCTCGCCTGCCAGATCTGAAGCGTCCTGCTTTGGCCTGGTGGATTTGTGGCTCATTTGAAAGCATTTTCCAGCTCTTTGTTGTTGAAGTGAGTGTTTCTGGAGACTCTGCTAGGACTTATGTTTTTTTTTTAACCTGGGAACAGATTGTTCACCAAGTAGCATCAAAGGGATGTGATCAAAATGCTCTCCTGAGGTGGCAGACAATGTTCTGTGTTACACTCTGGCTGAAGCAATGATCTCCTGTTTCAGACTTGTGTGACCTCTCTGATATTTCTCAACCTGGGAGAAAATAGGGTAACTTTTCCCCTGCCAGACTCAAATCTAATATTCCTGGTCCTGTGCTCTTACTAAGTGCTAAAGAC
This sequence comes from Climacteris rufus, assembly GCA_013398175.1. Lineage (NCBI taxonomy): Eukaryota > Metazoa > Chordata > Aves > Passeriformes > Climacteridae > Climacteris > Climacteris rufus. Next base: position 748,276 of record VZRZ01002180.1, on the reverse strand, counting down.
ACTTTGGGACTACAAGCGTGAGCTCAAAAATGTCAGTGCCCAATTTGAATTTATTTTGATTGGTTAGGTAAAACCAAGAAGGGGATTTGAGACTTTGAATAGTAATAAATCCTGAAAGTGTTGCATGCTTTCTGCAGTATGAAGGAGAGTAATTCACTAGACTGAACAGTGTGAAGGAGATTAGACTGAACAGCATGAAGCTGGTTTTGCTACAGAGGCTACTTTATTATCAGAATGGGTAGAAATGCACAAAATCAGGTGCAGAAACATAGGAACTGCCACTCTGCTTAAGTCAGTCACTAACCCAGATAGTCTGGTATCCTCCCTATAGCACTAGTAGTTGTGGTGCTCAGGTGTTCATTTCTAGAGTTGAGGAATGGAAGTTGAAATTACTAGAGGTTTTTTTCAGCTTTCAAAGCTAGAATTGCTCATGACTAAAATTATCGGGAGCCCTTTAAATTTCAGCTATGAATCTTGTTTCTCAGGAACTTCCTGCATCAGTGACTCTCACATGCTGTGGCTGGGTAAATAAATATTGCTTTATCCATTCTCTAGTTAGCTGCCCTGTGAATTTCAGTAGGTCCTTGTTCTTGCGTAATGCGGTCACAGCTGAAGAGGAGGAGACTGGTTTTTGCTGTTGTCTTTGTAATTTGAGTCCCACATTCAGGTCCCTCTCCTTGAATATCTCTATTTTGGTGTCAGGTTTCCTGCTGACAGTCCATACCTGCTGTCCTTCGCTGGGCATTCCTGCGTAATCCTGAGATAATTTCTCTTGAATAAAGCCTTGAGCTTTATTAAACTCTGATTCCCCACTTCTACCGTCTGATTTGGCATCAGTCTGGATTGCCTGTATTATGCTCAACAAGCTAATTGCACTTCTGAGCATTTCTGTTTAAAAATGTTTAAACATTCATTTCAACAATGGATCATTAAACCAAAAATATTTATAATTTTACTGTAAATCCTGACCATAAACAAAGCCTTGCATGGAATCAGTGATACGGTGTCATGTATCACAGCCTGTTCTGTACCCACAGAATCAACTTTGGAGGCTCTAGGATTCTGGGACTTGTAGATTTTAATCAGAGTTTGGCAAAAGACAGTTCACAGTTTAGAAAAGAAGTTGTGTCAGATTATCAAGAGAATGAAACTCGTGTGTGCACAGTTTTTAAGGAAATAAGATTTAAATATGAAAGAAATTATTCAATTCAGGGTTGCCATTGGCTGTCTGTTCTGGGGATTTTTTTCCAAACTGAGGAAAGAATTAAACCTCTCTCAGTTGGAAATGACAAATCAGGCACAGCTGACACCTAAGTCCTTCTCCTGCTGTCAGTTGATCATTATACCTCCAGAACAAACCCCTCCTTATAGGGCTTAAAAAATAAATAGCTGTGTACCTGTCTGGTGAAAATGTTATCCTGCTGAGTGGCATGAAGGAGGAAGGGATTCCTTTACATTCCCAGAGAGACAAAACTAGGAGGTGTGAAGGAAATTACATAGTTCAGTAGACAGCAGAGGTGGTGTGAGGAGGGGGATTATGAGAGATTGGTGTCCCTCATGGGTCTGGAAAAGGAAATTAAAGTGGCAACATTCTAAGTAGCTGTAACGGAAGTTGAGAGGCAACCTGCTGCTTTGATGGATGCTTGGAGTATTACCTTGGAGGTGGATGCTGCTGTTCAAGATTTACTCTGTGACTTTGTAGCTTATATGTGGTCTCACGCATGATCACCTGCTCCGAGCATTTTGCAGTGCTAGAGTTCCAAGTGAGCACACATCACAGAACACTCTGAGTTGGAAGGGACCCACAAGGATCATCGAGTCCAATTCCTAAGTGAATGGCCTGTGCAGGCATTGAAACCACAACCTTGGTGTTATTTTAGCACTGTGCTCTCACCAACTGAGGTTTGATCTACTTTCCTTTTCATGCCTATTTCTAAGAATGTCATACCTTTTCCCTTTTGGTGTTCCCACTGGAGTTTGGTGGCAATTTCTGTTACGCTGCAAAATTTTGTGGGTTGTGCTTTTGACTTTAGGTGAGGCCAATTTTTTAACAGGAACATGAGAGTCCTACACAATTATTAGGAAGCATTGACTTAAGAAGAATATAAGTGATGTTTGATAACATGTGAAATTAAGAATTAGTATTTAAATAGAAAGCATCCAGGTAAACTAGAGCAGAACACTCAACCACATGGTATTGATGTAATCAGGAGTCTTGTGGGATTTTAGTGCAGATTAGATATTTGATAGTCAATGAGAAAATCTGTAGTTTCTGTATAGGTGTGTAATATTATGTATGTATTATAAAATTATAATACACATGGATCCTGTAATTTCATTATTTGTATTACAATTTGCTATAATTCCCATGCTTCAAGGCATCTGGGATTGGGAAGAACTTTTTATAATGAACAGAACATTGTAATGACCACTTAGATTGCTGTTGAGTGTCCTGGCACCTTCTTTTGAAGCATTGAGTACAGTTGTCAATGACAGGATGCTATGTCTGGAGTCTTGTTTAGTCTGCTAGGTTTTGAATTATCATATGGAATGTGAAATCCATGGTATAACTCTGTAGCATGGTGTCACGTTGTTCGAACCTCTCAAGCATGAGAAGGCTTTTTAATCTGGTCAATGCTGAAAGTTCTTGTTGATAGAAATTATTTTCTATGAAGTATGATATTTTTTTCCCCCATGCTTATTATAGTCTGTGGAAGAGTAAAGGCAGGGAAGCTTATTCTAGCTCTGATGAATACAGTGGTGTTGTGGACCACAAACAGTGGGCTTGATGCTTTCTTTGGACTGCTTCTAGTTGGGGAAAGAGGTATCTCTGTTGTTGATTTATACATAGAGGGAAGAATAAGGAGGCAAAAGACACATGAGAGAAGTGATGGAACTACATTAAGAGGAAGATTGAGAGTCCGAGGACTTGAGGGGAATGAGGAACTTGTTAAATCAGCACTTTCACCAAATTAAAGAGGAAGCCAAGCAAGAAGGGAAGAATGCAATTCCAAGCAAGTGAATGTGAGAGAAAGGATTAAAGGCAAAAGTTGAAGGACAGAATGCAGGCTCAGAAGAATAAAAGATCACATGGGAAGGAAGGGAAATAAACCTAACCTTGGCATGAGTGAAATATTAACCAGACAGACAAGGAAGGAAAGTGGTTGTTGGGGGAAGGGGAAAGGGTGAAGGATTCATCTCACCCGACCACAGACATCTACAATGCAGTCATTTAAATGAGAGCTGCCTGTCTAGAGTTATTTGTAGTCAGTAGAGAGAAATAGCCTCTATTAGGGTGCAATTCAGTCAGTGTAGCTCAGGTGGCTACTGCAGGAGGAGGATGCATTTTGCCCTGGAAGTACTTTCCTCTTCACAGACTGATAACTAGATCTAAATCTGCAGTGGCAGAGTTGTTAGCACAAGATGTCTGCATGTGAAGCCAGATAAGATGTATTCTTCCCAATAAGGGAGGAAAAGCAAGTGTTGTGGAACAAGCTCCATTTGTATGGCTTTGCAGAAAAAAGTGTGAAGAGTTCTGAAGCAGCCCTATAGGTCAGGACAAAGGAATTCATTACTGTGTTCTATGACAGAAAAGCACATCTGACCCAACATCCTTTTGGCCCAGTATCCTGTGTGCTAAGTGCTTGTGGAAGGAGTGTAGGAAACATGCAGTTCAAACTCTGAAAGCCATTGGGCTCCCAGAGCTGGAGCTACATCCCAAAACTATCATCTTTAATACTCACCAGGGATCTTTCATGATCCTTTGGGAATCAGTTTATACTGACACCTTGTAAGGCATGCCCTGATTTAGCTGTGTGTTAAAAAAGAATTTTAAAAAAAAGCTTTCCTTTGGATTTCTTTCAGTGCACTTCTCTTTGGTGTAAAGTTTCTGAACTAAAATATGTTTAAGTATCTTCAATGCCACTTCTTCACATGAGTGTCTGGTGCTTTTATCCCCACTGGAGAGATGTCTACAATTGATATTTTCATGTCTGTTTGCTTGGCATATAAATTTGCAAGATCTCTTTTCCTCACTATGCTAGTATTCACTGGCTGAATTCTAAATCCCTTGATTTTGCTCTGTTCCTATGGTTGTTTAGTTTCAGATGTATTTTTTCTAATCATACAAGTGTCTGTGCTGACAAAACTAGCCTTTGTCTGAAAGTTTAGAAATGTGAAGTACTGCATGTTTTTTCCATGTGTCAGCTTGGAAAGCTGCCAGGCTTATCTTCCATGAAGTGGCTTCTGAGTATTCATAGACTTGGGCTGTATTCTGCTTTTGGTGATGCCAGTGGATATTTTCCTGTTGATTTCAGTGACAGTGACATGGGACTAAAAGGGAGCAAAATGCTTGCAGATGCTGAACCATGCTTATAAATGAGTGACTTAAAGTCATCAGAAGATCCCTCAAGCCTATCAGTGTTGGCATTTCCTGTTTGTTTTCACTTCCAGGAGAAGAAGATTTTTCAGATTCCCTGGATGCATGCCGCAAGACATGGGTGGGATGTTGAAAAAGATGCTCCCTTATTTAGAAACTGGGCAATTCACACAGGTATTGGAACTCTCTTTCTGCAGGACAGATTTTGACCTTGTTTTCCCTTTTAAAGTTACATTTTTCTTCTTTCTTGCCTTTCCTTTTACTAACACAGAGAGTGAACTTAAGTTCCCAGGTTTGTGGGAGGCTAAGTGCTTTTTTCAAGGCCTGTGATACTCTCCAGCTTTATTGAAGTGCTGTAACCCATTTGCATTGAGGAACACAGTAAAACTTAATTTATTTAAATGTTAACAACATTGGGTTCAAAACTGTCAGGAGTAGAGCAGAGTCAGCACTTTGTAGACATAGGCCCTTAGGCTTTTTATGCCTTTCTATGGATTTGAGCCAGACATAATAAAGGTAAATGCTGTGCAAGCTTTTCCATGTTGTTGTGGAGTCACATCTAATCTGCAGCGCCCTGGGTCTTTCTTGAGCACAAACTGTTCATCATCTGTTCTAGAAGTGTGCACGAGAATGAGATCACAGCACTCTCTTGCAACCTCAGCTATTGTTTGAATGCTTGTTATGGGAACCAAAGACTGATACCTTGAAGCTAACCTATGCTGTTATTAATTTGCCTTAGGTTTTAAATCACATGTCATGTGTGTCTAACTTTCCTTTCTTGCTTAGGAAAATACCAGTCAGGAGTAGATAAACCTGATCCAAAGACATGGAAGGCAAATTTCCGTTGTGCTATGAACTCCCTGCCTGACATAGAAGAAGTGAAGGACAAAAGTATAAAGAAAGGAAACAATGCCTTCAGGGTGTACCGGATGCTGCCGTTATCTGAAAGACCTTCCAAAAAAGGTAGAGGGGAGAGCTTGTCAACATGAAACACTGTTGGGGCCATTGTTTTGAGAAATACACCTACTGTAGGTAGCTCAGCGTGCAACAAGCCCCCAATGCAAGCTGCACGTGGTGCCCTGGCTGGAACTTGGGAACAGCTGTGTGAAAAACAGGCTACATTCAGAAAAGAGGGTCAAGGAGATGTGATGCCCCCAAGCTGTTGATAGGTGTCTGTTAAAGCCAATGGAGTTGTGTTCAGAATCTAGTCCCAGGTCTCCTTTAGTCAATGAATATGATTAGGGGGTACTAGAGGTCAAGGCATTTAACCCAGTAGGGCTCATTCAAAATATGGGGGCAGACATTTTGGTAACTTTTTTCAAGCAAGGGTAGAATTAAACTGTCTCTGTCTTGAGCTGAGTGAGAGCAGTACACTCTGCTCAGAACATTAAACTGTGAAACCACATTGTTAGTTACAAAGACCATGAAAAACCATCCCCCAGAGCATGGTAATGGTGAAATGGGAAACTGTCTGAATCCCCAAATTTAGGTATTAAGTCTCCTGCCTGCCAGGAGAAGACCTAACCACCAGGTCAGTCTCATGAGTATTTGGTTTCTTTCAAACTAGAAACATTGATTTATTTATGGCTGGTTAGCTTTCTTATGGCTTCTTTACTGGTTTATGCTGTAGAACAATGGTTTTCTTAGTCCTCTGGTATCCTGTGTCGTCTAGGATTTCAGATTAAAAGATAACCTGCAAACCAAATGCATGGTGTTCCTCTAAAATCCAATTCAGTTCACATGTAGCTTGGTTTGCTATTTTCTTAGATTGAGAAGTGAAAGGCAAATCTTCAGTTTAAGGTCAGTGTGACTGGAAATGATGAACCATGGCATTTTTGGGGCAGAATCATACTGTGAAAGGGTAGTGCCTACAGTGTGCAAAAGGTAGAACAATTGCTTTGAAACTGTTTCCAGTCTCTTGTCAATAGTGTATTTTGTATGTTTAGGCATATTCCCTGGACCATAACGTGTCCCTTGCCAGTGGATTCGTGTAAGAACTACAAAAGTTCATCTTTAAAGTTGAGATTCTGGGAATGGGGTCTGTAGCAGGAGAAGATTTTCAGAAAGCCCAGTTACTGTAAAATGCTGACATATTTTGGGCCTTGTATATATTTTCACTTGCCTTTTTTTTTGTGGCATGTGGCTAAACTTTTGTGTGGGAGCAAAAGAATTTGGCTGCAAACGTCTAATTTTCAGTGGTATTGTGTAGTAGAGACAGGAGAAACTTCTGGGATGCCTCTGTGCTAACAGTGGGGTAGAGCTGAGCTTGCACCAGCAAGTCTGAGCTTCCACATTGGGATCTCGTCAGGTCAGAGCAGGGACAGCAATGCTGGGGTCTGCCAAGGCACGTGACATTTTATGAGGGTCACATGCTGTGTGGTTTTCTGGATTCTCAAGTCCAACATGATTGCATAAGCCACTTTAGTATGAATTGTATTTCCCCACCAGGTTGCAACTATTTACAAAAATATCAGTTGAAGTTTATTGTGATCCCTTTTCACATTAAGTCAATTTACAATCTCCCTTTTCCTATAGCTACAGTGAAAGTGTCAGAAACGTGATGAAACATATATTTTGATTTTTTTCCCTTTGAGAGTATTTTTCTCCCCCTTTCTTTTTTTTAACAGGCCTTGTTTTCTAATTTGTCACTTTTCCATATTTTTCACTTTGATTTTTTGACTGTAGTTGCTCTCCTCAGTCCCATAGTGGTTCTCTTTTGTAGCCTTTTAGAAAAGTAACACAACACCAGAGTGTTCAAGGTGAATTTTTGGCTGCCCAGGCCTTAAGGCAAGGGTAAAATTAAGCAAAATGTGTTCTTCCTTTACTAAGAGGTCCTGCCATTTTGAGGCACATTTTGGGGCTATTTGTTGGTGAATATAGGAAGTGTGAAGGATAACTCATGGTACACAGGACTTTATGAAATCTTCCTTCTGTTGTTGCAGGAAAAAAAACGAAGTCTGAGAAGGATGACAAATTCAAACAAATTAAGGTAAGAGTGGCTGTTCAATAGTGCAAGAGCTTGTGAAAACAATGTGTTGCAAATATTTTTTAATAGCCCCAACTGTATATTGTGGTGGGTATTTGCAAATGCTTGTGGTTTGGTTAAGTAACTACAGTTACCCGGGATGTTTGGGGTTGGTTTTTTTTTTTTGACATTAAGGCTGTTAGAGCCATGGCTGACGTCATCAGTGGACACAGCCTTGTGTTACAATGCCTGGAGGTTGGAAAACTGGCAATCTCAGCAATACAGTTGCCATTTGCTTGTCTCTGAAAGGAGAAATACAGTAATTATGGAAGGAATGCTTCTGAACAATAGAGCTACCTTTTGGAGCTGTTAATTTCTGTGTGTAAAGCATTGGAAATTCATTTTCATTTAGCAAGGGTGAGAAGGTGTGTCAGAGCTGCACCTTGTGCTAAAGTTTTGTCAGTTAGAAGGCCTCAGCTGTAAAGCTCCTCAGCTGCTGCCTGAGATTTCTGCTTGTTCAGGGCAAGGACCCAGACTGATGTCCACTGTCCCTGTGGAGTACAATATTTCCTACCTTTCACACCTCTGCCAAGGGCCTCTGCAAGGTGGTCAGTATTACACACCAGCAGGATTTAGTCCACCTTCAGTTCTTCCAAAAAAAGCAAATCTTCTAGGTTTCAGACTTTCAGGTTTCAGTAGAATTGGTGTCCCTGGGTTGTGTGTAGCAGCTGTGTCTGCAATGGAAGGGCAGCTCGGTCCCCTGCTGCTCACTTGTGAAGGGCTGTGCCACCCATGCCTAGGTTCGGGCTCTTCAGCCTCTTGGCCAGGAGGTGCCTGGGCCAGGTAAACCCAGAACTCTGGGAAGAAGTCCTCCACTGAAACTGGTTTTGGAAGGCAAGTGCTGCCTTAGCAGTTGTGATATGTGGAGTTACATGTCAGAATGCTGTGACTTTTAAATTGTCTTAGAGGAACCCCTTTTTAACTATCGCATTTGGACCATACAGCCGTGTGTGCTTGTTACAAAGTGACTCTGATGGTAGCTGGTGATCAGAGGGAGCTCGTAAAACTGCTTTGGTCAGAGCAGAGCAGTGTGCCAGCACATACACCTCCCTACTGTGAGCATACAGCTCACCAGCCACCAGCTTTGGTATGGCCACTTAGTTTTTGTAGCTTTGAGCAGGGGCTAGGTAGTGTTCTAGGTCTGTTCCCCCATATTCTGGCAAATGTGTGCACTGGCTGGCCTCTGGGTACACCTGGATTTTGAAGGAGGTGCTCCTTCCATGCTCAGCTACTGTTAGGCTGACTGTTGAATGGTGATGGCTGTAATTGTGAACAAGGGTGGTGAGTGAATTAAAGCAAATGCACGTTTCTGAGCATGAAAGCTGCTTATAATTGCTTTGCTTGGTGAATTCCTGAGATCTGAGTTGCATGTTTTGTTATTGAATGCCCTACAGTTACCCTGAAAAATCTCTCTTTTAGTGGAGCCAAGTGTGAGGCTACTCCACAATTTACCTGGTAACTGCAGTGGGGTGATAGCAGCAGAGGGAGAAGCTGAAGATGTGAGCACACATCTGCAAAGGGACTTCAACATAGCAAGAGTCTTGCAGCGAGTTTCTCATTGTTGCCACTGCTGAACCCTGTGGGCACTCACAATTGCTGGTGGGGGTGAAGGCACCCTCCCAGATCTTGCTGAGCTTGAACAGGGTGCTCAGGGCACTCGCTGCTTATCCCTCTGGATGTGAGAGTCCTGGACCTTACCAAATCCCTGCTCCACATTAGCAAGAGTGCAAGCAGGTCTCCCACCCCACAGATAGGTCTCCTACCACTGGGTTTTTGGGCAAACAGAGTCTGTCATTAGAATTCATTGCATTCATTAAAAAAGAATTCTCAATAATGGGAAGGAAACGGAAATGTCAGAGCAGCCCAGATAAAACCAGTCTTTTCTTTTGAAACAAAGGACTGAACTGAGGCTTAATTTCTACCTTATCCTAGATGTATCCTTTTGACCACACAGCTTCACATTTGAAAGACGTTTTTTAAATCTTAGTGATACCTTTCCCCATGCGTTTAGTTCAGGCTAAACATCTGGACACTGAAAATTTAGGTGATTTAACACCAACTGTGCCCGTGTCCAAGTCTCTTTGTGGATCTGGCACCGTCACTTGAGTTCTAAGATGCATATTTGTTTTTGAAACTTGAAAGGGGCTACTAAATAAACTTGTCTGTAATCAAGCCTCAGTAAAGTTGAGCAAGGTGCTGCATGCACAGTGTTTCGATGGGGTTGCTGTGTTTGCTGTGTTGCACAACACCAAATACTCAGGGTTCCAGTGTGCAGCCCTAACCTATCTCTGCAGTCATGATCCTCAATGGATAATAGCAGCAAATTTTATCTTTTGCAGCTCTCCAAGTCTTTGACCTGTGGGTCAACACAGCTGGTGCAGCTCATCAAAGACCTAGTTGCCATTAGCACTTAACTTTGCACCCTTCTGATGTGCCAAGGGTCCTTGGAACAGGGTGCATGTTTGCCTTGCTTAATGGTTGGGAAGGTGCTTGTGTCAAAGTGACAATTCTTTTTGAGTAGATCACAATCACAGAATGTGACATCCAGGAGAGACCTATCACGGTGTCCCCAGTATTTTGTCCCAAAGGTAACAGTTCATATGGTTAGTACTGTGGTGGGCTGGCACCACAGGTCCTGAGGTTCACCTTTGCCCAGCCTTTGACAAAATGCTGTAGAGCAGTGAAAATGAGCATGGCGTGGATGACTCTGCACCTCGCTGTGGGTGTCTCTGGCTCTGCAAGCAGGGGAGAACTACCCTCGTGGGGCTGGCAAAGTAAGAATAGAAGACTTCAGACATTGTAACCAATAAAGCTGTGAGAGAGTCAATACCAGGGAGGAAGTTGCACCTGTAGACAATCCTTTTAAAGAAATTCTGAGTTTATGGAGTAAGTTTTTTGGTGTCTACTCTGAAGAGATTTTTTTTAGATTCCCACTTGAGTGTACCGGGCTTATAGGGATGCATCTTGTGGAAAGCTCAGTCTGTTTAGAACAGGTGGTGTTTTCCCAATGCTGTTGGCCTGTGGTAATGCTTATGATGTGATCTAAAAGGCTGTATTTAGTGTAAACACTTTGGTTTGCTTTCAGGCTTGCTGTAGAGAAAAATTAAGGCTAGAATTTAGTAATTGGTGTACAGAAACTAAGGCTTCTTTTCAGAAAGAAATAGACCATGTTTGGAAGGGAATGAGGATGAATATTAAATAGAATGCTGTTTTAAAGCAATGTTTCTTGCTTGTTTGTTTCAAATGTTCATCTGTTGTAGTAAATAGCTTACTAATTCCTTGCTCTCAGAAGGCTCACTTTAAATTTGAAAATTAAAAATAGCTTTCATTTCAAAGCACAAGATTTGGAAATGAAGTAATCTCTGGCTTCTCAGAGAAATACTCATCCTAAGACAGAGTCTTGCAGAGAGCAGGGGGTATGTGGCAGGCAGAAGTGAGGTGATTTACAACCATCTCAGAACAAAGAGATTAACTGTCTCTGGACTCCTAAAATAAAGTAATCCTGACCCAACTGTACTGTTTTCATTCTAGCAAGAGCCAGTTGAATCATCTTTTGGAATTAATGGGCTAAATGATGTCACTTCTGACTATTTCCTGTCCTCCAGTATAAAAAATGAAGTTGACAGTACAGTGAACTTTGTAGGTAAGTACTCCTATGCTTTTCTTACACACTAAGCACACAGGTGACTTCAAAAGCCCTTTTGGTCTACCAGACATAGCTTTCCATCAGCATTTTGCACTTCAGGGAATGCCACAGTTGCGGTCAGGTAGATCCATTTTTCAGTAGCCTAGGCCATGCAAGGTCGTGGTTGCAGGTCAGCCCCACCACCTTGCAGAGACAGTGAGCAGTACTGTGGCAGTGTGGTGATTCCCTTGAGAGTAAAACACTTGCAGGCACTCTTAGTTGGCTTTCCCTGATGTGGACTTATTCCACAGGGTCATCCTCAGCTATGAGGAGACTGTAGCCAATGTCATGTGGGAGTTAAGGCAGTTACCCATTGCTTAAAGCAGAGGTTTGTATAGTGTACCATTTTATTTGAGAGTTCAAACCAGCAGGCAAAATGGAGAAACTTGGTTCTTTTTACTGACACTTCAGTAGCAGAGATAGTTCTTAACATCAGTGAGCTAACAAAAAGGATCATTGAAGACTGCATTTAGAAACCAGTACGTTATAAATTAGCTGTCATCTCAGCATGTGAATAATTGGTCCTTGGTAGAATAATTGGACTGGGTTTTGACAGCTCTTTTTTGGCTGAGGTTGTCATTGCAGCAGGAGCTCCTAGTAATATGACCCACATGCCATTTTGTCTAGAATTCTACTTTTTAAATATGACAAGTATGTTAGTATTCTGCTTGGAGAGATGGCAGAAATCATGTGCAGTGACTGTTTTTGATCCCCATTTCTTAGGTCACAGGGCTTTGCATAGTCATTCCCCTGAAGTACTTGTGTGGCTGAGGAGTTTGTGAGTAGTTTTGCTCTCTTTATGGCAGTTCATTTAATCAGCTGTTGCTTTGTAAGAATATTAGAACATGCTTGTTACTCCTACTGCTATAACTTGAAGGAATAGCACCATATAGTGCTATTAGTGCTTCCTGGACACTGACTGAGGATTGAGGAACTGTCATCCCATGTTGTTCAATTATTGACATGTAAAGTGTGCTGCTTGTCCAGACTGGAAAGAGAAGCGGTTATTTAGGATTGCAGAAAGGATTTTAATGTAAACAGGGAGGAAAAGGTAGATTAGAATTGTTCTGCAGAAAGGTGGGAAATCAGCTGGAGGGGATGAAAAACAAACAGCACCTTCAGTGTTTCTGACATACGTGCGGCTCACAAGAAGTTGTGGCATATTGCCCAAGTGAGCAGGAGTTTTTGCTGTGCATTTTATCTCTCAGTGTGGGTAAGAATTTGTCAGGTACGGAGGAAAAAGATAAAACAGTGTAGATGGCCTGCTAATACCCTGAGAGGGTTGTACAATATTGGTCTCTCCCAGATAAAAATTAACTGTGTGCGCTCTTGCACCCCTCTCAACACACTCAATAAAACATTCGTTGTTTCAGAACCAGGAAAGGTGTAATAAAGGCGAAACGAAATATCTGGAACATAATTGTAGTAATTGTAGTGATTCAACTTTTAAAAGTTTATCCAGCATGTATATCATTTTCTTTATCCTGGCATTGTTTCTTAAAATACACATTTAAGTTTTGGAGATTTTCCAGTGATTACCTGACACTTCACAAAGCAAAATAATATGCAGCTTTTCCCTGGGAAAAATACCTGTCACTTTTCTTTTTCAAAAAGCCCTGTCTGAAGATAGAATGCCAGAGTGGATTGTGTGTATAGACATGTGCAATCATGTTTATTTATCTTGGTTCATGCAGGAATAGATGCTATCTTTTGCCTTTTTCAAATTTAAGGTTACTTAAGAGAAGAATTTTAAGACCTATTGTATTTCATTGCCTACAAGTTTTCCCACTCATGGGTCTAGAAAAAAATGGACTGTTTGAACAACACAGCATTGAGTTTGTACAGAATTTAGCCTTATGTTCCTTTTGAAGCTTTATGTTCAGTGAAAGAATATCTATAGTCTTTCTCTTGGACAACTGTGGTTTCAGGTTAGCCATCCTCTGAGATGGCTCCATTCCTGGTTCTTCTGATCTAACTAATGGTTTTCAGTTCTGTGCTGGATTAATGCATTTTTTATGTATTCATACTGCTGGGGTTAAAGGAGGAGTTGTACAAGACAGATGAAATTCTCTCAAGCAGCTTCAGAGGAGTGAGATTCTGACTCTCACCATACTTTTGCTTTGCTCAGTAACTTCTTGGTCCCTTGGTTTATCAACCTTTTTCAAACGGTTGTTGTGTAGAACAGCTAATGTCTGCAAAGCATTTCAGGACACTTGGAAAGCACCCATGGTTGCTTCACTTTGTAGAAATACGTAATGCTCCTTGAGCATTGATATTAAATTTCATGTGCTCTTTTGGTATTAAATATCATATGCCTGGGGGAATAGGAAACCCCTCTGTTATTAACTAATCAAACTGTAGCTTTCTGTCACAGATCATGGGGATTACAGACTACAGGTACAACTGTGGTTTTCTACATACCATCGATGGCATTGCAAGGCTCAGTGAGAATAAGCATCTAGTTGGAGCAGAAATTTTTCATAGATTCATGTCGTGTACATCAGAGTCCCACAATGTTTTGCTTGACCCTGTGGCCAGATTTTTGCATGCCAGTTCTGGTCTTCTGTTGTATAGTTTACATGAGAGCATTCAGAGGCCATGGAATGGTAGCACCTTGTTGGGGGAGGATCACAGATTTCCTTTAGAACTCCCACTGAAAACAGGTGATGGGCATGGAAGAAAGTGCTAAGACTATTGAAGACTCACTCAGATACCAAGCAGGTTCCAAGGACAGGCTCTTAGGGATTCAGCAGGGTCAAGGTGTTATCAGTAATCAATTTATTTGTTTCTAACCCCAAGTTGTAGGACAGCCCCATCTTGATGGCAGCAGTGAGGAGCAGGTGATAGTTGCCAACCCTCCTGATGTTTGTCAGGTAGTAGAGGTGACAACAGAAAGTGATGAACAGCCCCTCAGCCTGAGCCAGCTGTACCCTCTACAGATCTCCCCTGTCTCATCCTATGCAGGTAAGCATCTTGGCATTTCTTTACAGTCCCTTGTCTGTAAATGTTTCGAAGACATGGGGGGAAAGAGGGCTCTTTGGAAAGAGGGTAGGCAACAAAGATTCAGAAACGTGTATTCATCTGCCTTCTGAATTGTTAGTGAAACTCAAAAACTCACAATCCTCTGCTTATTTCATCTTGTAAACAACTTGGCAGATCTGAGTTTCGAAATGTGAGCTGCAGGTTTTTAGCCTGTGAGTAATGGAAAAAGAACTTTCTTAGATATAATGCAGAGGTCTTTTATTAGAGGGGGATTTTCAGTGGTACAAATGATGTGCCTTATTCTCTGCCTTACTAAAGATGTCTTTTTTGCTCTATGTTTACTCCTATGTTTACTCTATGTTTACTCCTATGTTTACTCTATGTCTAGCACAGTGTGCAGTGCTAAGGGCTGCACTAATGGTACATAGGCAGATTTGGAGCTGAGGGCCTGGGGGAAGTGGATCTGTCTTGCTGCAGACTAGAACAGCCATGTAGTGACTGATAACAAGTGATCTTGCAAGCAGCAGAGCTGTGGATGTCTGGCTTCCAACGTCTGCCTCCCATCTGGATTCTCTGATATCTAAAAAAGGGATGAGATAACACACTTCCCTCTACCCCCAGTGAGGGTGGTAATGGTTTCTCTTTTCATCTGGCCCCTTATTTGCATATAACTGTTAGGAAACTGAGTATTTGGCACTCATTTATCCCTTATCCAAGTCTGACAGTGTGTTCAGAATTTGTTAGGGGAGAACAGTAACAAATGTACATGTGGACACGCTATATAGAGTCCCCATAATCATATAACCCTTATTTTGTAGGAGGCAGGACAAAGCCACATTTAAAAGTAGAAGAAGTTTCAGATCCAACCTGTCGTTTCTGTTCTAACATTTGCAAGCCATAGGAGACTGGGTAGAAATACCAATGTCATATTTTAAGGCAAACTTAACTATTAATTGTTCTCCATGCATTTTATTATTTTACACATGGTTTTGCCTTTGGCTTATTGGGCTGAAATTACTTCCAGACACATTTTTGTAAAGTACATATTTAGTAATTTTTATCTTTGGGACCAAATGAATAGTATGATGTTCTTTTGGTCAGTCTCCATTGTTACTCTCACCCATGTTGATAAGCGATTATGCTTCCAAATGTGTTTAGTCTGCAATGACCAAAGCACTTAGAAAACCTTTGCAAAGCATAAGACAAGGGATATGAGGGTGCTTGAATTTATTAGCAGCAGGGAGACAAGGGCCTTTGAAACATTTGCCCTCTTTTTAAATGTTTCTCAGAGAACTTTTCCGTCTACGTGAACATGACAATAATGCAATCTTTTAGCTTCAGCTACAGGATGTAAATTCTTGGCATGCAAACAGAAGTCACTGTCTTGGTCTGGAAGTCATGGTGGCTTCTTGGACTGGAGTGATCAAGAGGGGTGGTCTGGTGACCACCTTGACACGAGCAAATTGTGACCTACATGCCCTAAAGTCATTGCAACCAGCCTGCATAAGGAAAATTAAGGATGACTGAAGTACTTCTGCTATCCCCTTATGTTGTCTTAGTACCTTGGTGTCCTTCAGCTGTTCTAACTTCTACCTGGACCTGCTAGCCCAAAATTCAGATAACAGAATTTCATGTCACTGGCATGCTTTTGAGCGCATCTCACGGCAGCTCTTCATGATCCTGGCTACTGTAACTAGAGACAAATAAAAAGTGGAGTACTGCAAGGGTCTGTCCTGGGCCAAGTCTCACTTAATGTATCAATGAGCAGAAGATAATGTTGGAGACACATTTGTGAACTTTACAGGTGGCACCAAACAGGGCACACCACTTAATATGTTTGAGGCCAGAGCCATAATCCATAAAGTCCTCGAGAGATTGCAGGAATGGGTCAGCAGAAACCTTATGAAATTTTGCAAGGGCAGATGTGAAGTCCTGTGCATAGGAAGGAAGAGCTCTTGGCAGATGAGGGGCTAATGATATGGAGAGGAGCTCTGCAGAAAGGTGGGTAGGCAGTGAGCTGAGCGTGAGAGCACCTCAGACATGGAGAAGGCCACCAGTTTTCAGGAACATGGCCAGTAGATCTAGGGAAGTGATTATGCTTCTCTACTCAGCACTAGTTGCTCTGCTTTGGAAGTACTGCATCCCTCTTGAGCTCCCCAGTCCAAGAAACTTGCAAACAAACTGGAGCAAGTGCAGAGAAGGGCTGTGCAGGGTGTTCAGGGGCTGGAGCTCTCACTCTGTCAGGAGATAGAAGGACTGGGGCTTGTTCAGCCTGGAGAAGAGATAGTTTTGAGGATTTCATAGCAGCTGCCTCTACCTGCAGGGGTGTTTCCAAGAAGGCAGAGCCAGGCTCTTCACACCAGTGCATGGTAGAAGGATAAGAAACAGCAGGTCTAAATTGAAACAAGAAAACTTGGTCCAGCTGGATATAAAAAAATCACCTTTTTCACCACAAGGACAGTCAGGCAATGGAGCAGGATACTCAGAAAGATTGTGTTGCTTTTATCCTCAGGAGTTTTCAAGACCTGAATGGACAAGGCCCCAAGCAACCTGATCTAGTCATGCAGGTGGCCCTGCTTTGAATGAGAGATTGGGCTGCAGACCTCCTGAGGTCCCTTCTAGCCTGAATTGTTCTATGAACGACCTTTTTTTTAAAGCATGCATTTGCCATTGAGGCTGGAGTGAGGACAGGAGTCTGTGTGTTAGAATCCTGAAATTTCTAGGACACCCTTGTGACTATTTCTGTTTTGTCTTGCTCCACACAGACCTGTACAGAACCACAGGAACCCTGGCCCTGTGCTTGTGGGTTGCTCTGTCAGGTGCTACTGGCTGAATGGCAGAAAAGAGTATGACCATAACAGCTGTGCAGGAACAGTTAGTTGAGCTCTTCTAAAACAACAACCAAAAAAAGTAGTCAGAGATATTAGCTGTCTTACATAAATCTGGTTTATTTCAAAACACCTCTGGTTCCTTTCTGAGGTTACTCAGGCAATCTATTTGAGTGACCCTTGCGAGTTTTCTCATATTTCCGTTGACGTCTATGAAATCCGCTGGTTTTTAATACTGAGGCTGTTGTCAGCCTCCTGTTCTGTTTGACACTGATTCAAATACCCTTCTTGATAGAAATAACCTCTCCAACTTTCCATGCCTGAGTGGCCAGCTTCCCTGGCTTTGCTAACTATAGTGCTATCTCTTGCTCAGCATTTTGTTATGTATAAACACCAAGGATGGATTCCTTTTCAGCTGCATCACTCTGTTTTTGTTGTGACATATTTGTTCATGTCAGAGAATATCTGTTACTTGTCTCTGCATGGATTCCTCCTACTGAGTCTATCTTCAGGGCCATTTTTCCTTTGCAGATGAATTTTTGCCTCTCTTCCCTCCAGTATGGCTTAATTAGCCAGCTTAGTCACGTTGACACATCTTTCTCTGCCTGGGTTAGTGAATGAGAAGCCCTGCAGTGCATTCTCTTCACAGGGCATCACAGTTAGAGTTAATGTTTCGGACTGTTCCTCTGCTTATTGCACACTGTGGTGGAGACTCTGGTGCAGGGGAGGTGCTGGCTTTGGAAGTGGCAGTCTGGAGTAGAAGGGCTTTGGGTACAGTTTAGATCCTGGGGTCTGAATGAGTCATTCAGCCCATTGGTTTACAGCCCTCTGCCTAAACCTAATGCTTAGACAAGCCTCGAGAGAATGGCAAGGAACTGCCAGGCTCTGTGAAGACATGCAGGGTTGTGATCCACAAGGCACTATCCGTGCACTCTTAGCACTTGTGTTATGTCCAGTGCAGAGCATGAGGTTGGTCTCTGGGAAGGCAGGGTTGCAGGGGCTGTGCAAAGCAGTCTGCATGGACTACATGCATAACACAGAGCTGAGAGTGGAAATTGGGGCTTCAGAGCTCTCTTGCCTGCTGTGATAACTCATTACATCATTCCTTGAATCATGTGAATTCTGTGTTCCTTGTGGATGAGCCCTAACTGTGCAGCCCTGCTGCAGGGAGTTGGTATCCTGATAGATGCCTAGGCTTATCCTCCCAGGAAACAGGACACAGTGGTTCAAAACCCCACAAGCTGAAGGGAACCTGCAATCCAGGCCTCCGCTGGATTGGTCTGGGCAGGCAGCAGCCATTGCTGCAGACTGAAGAGAGGGGTTTGTGCCCTGTTGCAGATGTCTCTGAGGCACAGCAGTCTCAACCACCCATGGGCCAGGAGCCTAACCCTCAGACAGTAGGTCTGTCTTCAGACACACGTAGGCTTGAAAATACAGTAAAAGTTCCTGGATTTCAGGCTCTTCTGCAAGGGAGGGATGCAGCTGCACAAGGATAGCTGTCCCAAAGGAGCTGTGCCTCTGTATTTTTGCTCTGGTTGAAGGGATGAGGGTGAGGGAGGCCATGAGCAGTGGGGGGAATTGATGGGGCTGGAGACTGTAGTATTGCCATTTGTGCAAGTGGTGGGTGAAGGGTTGAGAAATAGGCTGGGGACTGGTAGCAAAAGCAAAATGACATCAACTATCCCAGAGTACACCAACAGTAATAAAGCCCCAGAAGTGACAACAAGCCCTTGAGGTGGCAGGCTGAGATAACAGTTCATGAAATAAACCCACATTTATCTCCTCCACAGTGGAGTTGTTACTAATTTTGCAGGGAGATAAAAATAAAGATTTGGACAGAACTTTGTTCTTTGCAGGGCCTGGAGTGGACATGGACGGTGAGGGAGGGAGGGAGGGAGGGCATCCCCTGCTTGCTGGAAACTCTGCCCAGAAAGCACAAATCTACTTCTTCCTTCGTTGCTGTCTTTTCCAGGATACAGTCATGTTAACTGTGATAACCATGTGAATTTACCCCAGTTGTTCAAGGCAGTTGTGCTGTCTAGCCCTGCTGCGGCAGGGTCTTCATGCTTCTCTACTG
The DNA here is from genome assembly GCA_013398175.1 of Climacteris rufus. Lineage (NCBI taxonomy): Eukaryota > Metazoa > Chordata > Aves > Passeriformes > Climacteridae > Climacteris > Climacteris rufus. The sequence goes on along the minus strand of VZRZ01002180.1, from coordinate 729,301 downwards.
TTTGCTGGTTGTTTGACTTGACTCTCTTTGCTTCCACTTGTTGGACGTACATCAGGCCTCTTGAGCTGGAATTTGTTACTATAGATAGAAGAACATGACTTTCATTTTTGTCTCTGTTTTGTTTGACAGAAAGTGAAACAACTGACAGCGTACCAAGTGACGAAGAAAATGCAGAGGTAAGTGCTTTCTGGATTTTTAGCCCTTAGGAGCAAGGTCTCAAGGTCCATGTCCTCAGATAGCTTTTCCCCTTCTCCATTTGCAACTTTGTCTACCCGTGGAATATTTATTTTAGTAATAGCTGGGGGAGAAATGCAGACCAGGAAGGTTCAAAGAAGACAGACATTTGGATGATTGTCCCAGAATTAATACCTCTACAAATTAATTTCTCCTCGTCTGTCCAAACTACAAGATTAAGTTGCATAATAAGATGTTCTGCAGAGCCATCAACAGTGCCAGCTAGTTTGCTAATATGAAGCACTGATGTTGCCGGGTAGCGAGTATTTTATCTTGGTTGAAAGCACAAGCACTTTGTTTTCCTTAAATGGCACACGAACTTATATAACTGGAGGAAGTGCTTACACATGTGATTGAAATGAAGCTTAAATGTTTGAGGTATGTGGGGGAGAAAGCTTTCCTGAGCAGTCAGTTGGGTATAGCTGGGTGAAAGAAATCCATGGGAAAAACAACCTGAGCTGCACATACACAGAACCACCACTTGCCTTTTATTTTGGTGCTGCCATCAAGCAACCAGACCTACCAATCTCCATGAGTACTTAGAGGCCAAGGGGAGCTCACTGAGGGCTGTTAGATGCCCTGTGCTCCAGCTGCAGTTTTGCATAAGGACTTTTGCAAAGCTCTCTCCTGCTGTGTCCCCCATCAAAAGCTCTCTGAATCCTCGTCTTGCAGAACCACCAGTTGTGCAGCAGTATAACGACACGGCTAACCCGCTTGGCCTCTCGTGCCTTGGCTGGGGTGGAACCACATGTAAACTGCCAGCAGTGACTTCACAGACCTCCTTTGACAGAACATGCCATAGCAGCATGTGTGGTGGGGAAGTTGGTTGCTCATCTTCCCTTCATGAATGTCTTCCCTGTGTCCACTGTCAAGTGACAGTGGTTTCCCGGCAGCCTCACCTGTATTGCTAGTCTGGGTAGTGTTGGGACTCTCTGCCTCCTGGCAGGAAGATGTTCTCTCTGGTAACAGAGGAGACACTACCATTTGGACTTCTAAATGTATGTGACCATTTTTGTCTCTGGCATACTGGGAATAAGGCCTTCATTTTCCACTCAGAAGAGCAGGTAGAGCCTCTTAAGTGCTGGAAAGCCAACAAGATTTAAGCACATTACTTCAGAAAAGCAGAAACAGCTGAGAGCAAAGACATTCTAAGCCAGTGGGTAGAGGCTCAGGCTCTTAAAGATGGGGTAATTCCCATGCAGTTTGTGGTTTTTTTCTGTCTTCATCTTGTTACTTGGAGTACTTCACAAAGTTGTGTTCACTCATATAGTCTTCCCTTCTTTCTTCCCCCATTTCTAGGGACGACTTCATTGGCAGAAGAAAAACATTGAAGGCAAACAGTATCTCAGCAATCTAGGAATGAGGAACACTTCTCATATGCTTCCCAGCATGGCAACTTTTGTAGCCAACAAGCCTGACCTCCAAGTTACCATCAAAGAAGAAAGCTGCCCACTGCCTTACAATAGCTCCTGGCCTCCTTTCCCAGACATCCCTCTGCCACAAGTAGTTTCCACAGCCTCCACAAGCAGCAGCCAGCCAGACCGCGAGACACGGGCCAGCGTCATCAAGAAAACATCAGACATCACGCAGTCGAGAGTCAAGAGCTGCTAAGCCTTTGCCAGTGTGGTTTTTTTAGCTTTGTTTTGTTTGGTTTTGTATTTTACGTTTCTCTAAGAGAGGTTCATCCCTTGACGCACACGAGACAAATCCTAAGGTAAAGCCTTGGCAATATAAAACATTGCTGTGTCCGACTCCAGTGCCGGAGTATTTTTAACTCAGGACTCCAGCCATCAGTATGAATACCTGAACCCGTATTTCCAAGGTTGCTACATAGGAAAACAACCCAAGAACTTTGGCCCACTCACAGGTTCCAGTGTTTCAAAAGAGGACCAACCAACCACAAGGGAAGTGGTGCTGCTGCGCTTCTTGCTGTCAAGGCTGTGATGGAACTGAAAGCCTCAGAATGGGAGAGAAAATGTGAACTAGCTGGAATATTTTTAAATAAAGAAAAATCTATTGTGAATATTGTACATAGTGCAGTACTAGCAAAGTTGCAGTCTGCTTCTGCACCTTATTAAGAAAGCACTTACAAAAGGCCTTTTATTACCTTGCTCTACTTAATGGCACATTGAAGGTTCCTCTCCATCTGTATTCTTTTCCAAGGCTATTCTTGCTAAAGTGTCTTTAAAGAATAGAGGAAAAGAAAGGAAGTTAAAACTTTCCATGTGGATTTCATACGTTCTGAGACTGCTTTCATCATGTTTGTTTCTAATCTGCTATGCTTGAATGCCGCGTGGTACAATAGAAAAAGAAAAGAAACTTATTACAGAGATATTATGCAAATTCCCAGATTTAAAAAAGAAGAAAAATACTCTAATTCTAACCAGAGCAAGCTTTTTTATTTTTTATACAGGGGAATATTTTATTCAAAGTAAAATTCTAAAGTGAATATAATTTTTTTTAATCTTTTCTACAGCAAAATTTATAATTTTAAGATTCAGTCCTTGGTTATCAGCAGTTATGACATCCTTGTGGCACATTTTTTTTTTAATTTTGTAAAGGTGAAATAGCTTTTATGAGCTCATGTAGCAATCAGATTATCCTGTGGATTGATAATAAATATGGTATATAGTTAAATTTTTAATAATCCTCTTGTTTGTCTCTCATTTTTAATCTTTCAGAAGCCCCAGACGGCATGGGTTTGATAGGTGAATGTGACCTCTCAGAGTGAGCAATTAGCATAAGCTGCCTTTACAATTTCTGGATTTACAATTTCCCATCCAACAGGATGGGAAGTATGAAGCTTGATGCAGCTCGAGGTGGAAAGAGGAACTAGAACTTAAATGTGACCTACTCAAGTTTGGCTTCAAACCAAGAGGTTGGGAGTTGGGAAACCTCTTCAGCTGTTATTCCATGGCTGGGTTTGAACAAGTCACCTCATGGAAGGGTTCTTGTCAGAGTCCATCCCCCACACAGTGCAAGCCCAGCTGTACTTCCCCCATTCCTCACAGATCTCCATGTGGCTTGTTCACCATTTCCTTGTCTGGAACAATCTCTTTTTGCAATTTCAAGCAATAGCTCCTTATTAATGGAATGAATCAGAAGTCAAATAAGCGTTGTCCAGGGCTTTCAACATTACTACATGATGGCAAGTTCTGGTTCCTGGGAAGCTGTAAAGTATCTAAAGGTGCACAATGGCTTGCACGGTTGTGGTGGTGGGCAGGCTGTGTCCATTGTGAAGCGCTGTGGACTTTGGGCTGGCACTAGCACAGGCAGAAGTTGAGAGAACTCACCCTCTTGCAATTTTTTAAGCTGTTGAAAGTGACACAAATTGATTCAGGTATGCAAAATAGGTGGACACAGAGTGCCCTTCAGATGTGATTATCATCCTCATACCAACCTGATGGATGGGTGAGCTGAGAGCAGTGTATATTGGGCTGATGAGAAATAACATGCACCAAAATGATTGTGTCACTGGGAGATGTGCTAGCTGGCTATTGGAAAGGGAAAGTAACCCGTAGGATTTTGCTGTGTTCTTAACCTGATGCTACAGTTCCAAATTTCATCACAGGTCTGTGTGAAACTTGCAGTTTTGTCACCCACTGCCCGATGGCCTGGGAAGACAAGGTTGGAGCTTTGGTTAGCGTTGGGAGGAATAGGAATGCCCAAGCAGTATTTGGAGTGGGGCTAAAAGCTTGTAAGGGTTAAAATTACACATGTAAACTTCCCAGTCCTTGTCCCTTTCACTTGGTTGTGCATTTACCTTTCCAGTGGCTCCAGTGCTGGGGCTGAGGCTGAGCATAGGGCAAAGGTCAGGGCTGAGGGAAAGACGAAGCTCAGTTGTGTGGAGCTGGAAAGCACCATGCAATGTAAACAAAGTGCTGGCACTCATCTTCTCCTCTGAGGATTATGTAGTCTGTAGACAGAGAGAGTCTCTTGCCCCTGGCCTGGGTTTAGTGTTGAGAGTTTAGGCCAAGGGAAAGCCTGTGGTAGGGTTGTGTGAGGGCTCTAAAGCATCCTAGGAAGTAAACAGAGCTGACTCCAGGCTTCTGCTTTCCTGGAGGCAGGGCTGCTCTTTACCTCTGCGATGGCTTGCTCTCTCCTCATGGTTCAGATTCATGATGTGAACTGTGGGCATGTCTCTGCAGGCCTTCAGGCAAGCAGCCATGTCCCATGCATTACATACTGTCAGGGGCTTTCCTCCTTCTTAGCAGCAGTTTGAGCTCCCTGCCCCTCACCCGCAGCACTGAGGAAGCATTCCAGAGGCCTTGTGCCATCCAACAGTCCCTCTTAATGTCTGACCTTGCAGAAGTGCTCTCAATCCACCTGAGAGGGAACACATTTGCCCTTTATGGTGAAACATTTTTAATTCCTCAGGGCTGCCAGTACAGAGTGAGGACTGAGCTGCCTTTTCGATGTGTCCTGCCTGACTTGGCTTCAGCAAGCCCAGCTGGTCACTGGAGTGAGAAGATGGTTGCCCAAGGGCTGCCTAAGGTACACAGATGCTGGTTTGCAAAGTAAGCTGCCACTTGTCAGGAGAAGGATTTGCTGCTCCTAGCATTATCTATCTGAAACTTAGGAGTAGGCAGCAGGGAAAGGCAGGCACTTCCAGCTTAACCCACTAGTTAAGCTTTACGTAGCTGAAGAAAGTTACGCAGTTGCATCTCACTTCTGGTCACTCCATGTGGGAGTTGACACCAGCATGCAGATGGCTGGGCAACTTGGCTTGCTCTCCCCTTGATCCTGCGAGGAGGACAGCTGAGTTGCAAAACCACTGACCCCCACCCTGCTCCAGTAGCTGTGCAATAGAAGGCACAAACACACACATGCTCCCCTCTGGGAACAGTGTGTATGCTTGGTAAATTCCCCTCTTCCCAGGGCTTGTATGTTTGAAGCTCTTCCAAGAGGTATCCAAGCATGGGAGTTACAGTATGTATCCATAACACTGATCCATCAAAGAGAGTATACACCTTGCAAAGGCAGTGACGCCTCTGCAGCTTGCTCAGGCCAAATGCACTGTGGGGTGATGTAATGCAACAGAGGATTTCTTTGGGCTGGGACATCAGATGTTTATTCTGAAATCTGGAATTCAATTGCGTTTGTTACCTATGCTTGCAAAACTGCACAAAGTAATAAAAAACATCCAGCCTTTAATAGCACAACTGCCAGTTTGGTTCTGAAACACTGGAAACCAGGTGCCTGTCCATTAGCACTACAAGCAATACCAAGTTAATCTCATCGTGCAGTTCTGTTGTGCTCAGCAAGCAAGCCTGCAGGAATCTCCTGGATGGGAGGCTGGGAGGGAGGTAAGGGCCAGGCTTTCCCTCTGCAGCAGCCACACAGCTCGTGGCCAAGGCAGTGCCCATGTTCTGGCAGTTCAGGCACTCCCCTTTGGGCAGCTCAGCTAGCAAGGAGCTGTGATACCAAGGTCTCTGGCAAAGTCTGATCTCCTTGAAACAGACGTCCACAAGGACGCACAAGGAGAAAAGTCACCAGGGGCATGGCAGAACTAAGATAGATTTGCTTGGGATCTGGGCTGTATTCAGAGGTGCTTCCTGGGTGAGGGGATATTTCTAAAGCTCCCCTGTTTAGGTTAGGGCACTCACACAGCCTCCCTCTCTCCCGCCACCTGGTCTCCTTATGAACTTTCTAGTGGAGGGTTACCCTACACAGCAGCCTCTTCCTCAGCAAGGCCCTAGTGAGAGCTGTCTTTTCTATCCACACACTTGTTTTCTCAAACTCCTAGGAACTTTTAATTAGTAGGACATACCTAGTTGTAGAACAACTTGAGTTAGGCAGGGAGGGGCACAGGCTGATGGGGTCCAGTATGATGATGTCTCAGATCCTTCGTAAATAAGAGGTTTAGTCCATGGAGCTGAAGCCTACCTGTGTTATCAGCTGGAGACCTGGCTGAATGAGGTGTTCTGCAACCACAGAGAGCTGGCTTGAAGTCTGAGAAAAAGTAAGGAATGGCAGTATTTAGTGAAAAGGAAATCTTAGCACAGGCTCCTCCTGTTTTTGCAGATTTACCAAAGGGTATCACCCTCCTCTTACTATGGGTGCCTCTGCCCTCAGCTATTGCCAATATCCATCACCTAAGCTTGTGTTTCTCACACTTTTCAAAATCAACTGAAGTTAGCCTACCCGCACTTGGAGAAGGAACCAAAGTATAAACATTTATCTACCTGAGGCGAAAAAGAGGTCAAGTACAGGGTCTTGGGGATTTAAAAGATGCAAGTCTGATACAAGCTGTGAAGTTAAGTTTGTATGCTCTTCTGCTTCTACCCCATACATACATAGTTTACTGAGTGGATGGTGCCTCGAGGTAGATAGTATTTCCATAGCAGGAATATATGTACCTCTGTGTAGGAGATGAATTTACAGAGAAAGCAGATGAGGGAAGCTTGGTTAGATCTACTCAGAGGGGATCTACTCCCTTGTCCAGGAAAGCTAAGACTGGGTATGCACATTTTTTTGCAGGAGTTCTTATAAACGATTGTAAATTTATTTTTTTCTTGGTTTGAAAGGGGCCAAGACTGCTACTGAAAGACTCCTGTGAATGTAGGATCACCTTTTCCATAACTCTACTGAAGTAATGGGAAAAATAAGGGATAGCATGAAAAAAAATGAAATAATGTTCCCAAGCATAAGTTTATCCAGGTGTGCTTATGAGTCACGTAATGTTACAACCCAGATTCCTGCTGGACATCCTCCTGAAGCCCAGCAATATTGTCACACACAAAGATATTCAAATCCCATTCAAAATGACGCTAGGTGAGTCAGCTCAAAATTCCCCGGACCCAGGCCCTTACCCTCTTCCCTAGCAGGTAGTGATGGCCTTGGTTCCTGTTTGCCTGTCACCACCTGGCTGCCCCACTCCCTCCCTTGCCTGCACACGCCAGGATCCGGGCAGGCAGGGCAGCCTGGTTCACAGCCTGGTGCGCTTGCACCTTTGTTGGGAGTTCGTGGGAGGCAGCAGCCATACGTAACCTGAATGTCTCAGCCACAGGACTGCAAAATGCATTCATTCTGTGTTGGGATAAACGGGAGGAAGATGTGTCTGTGGGAAGTGTGAAAATTGTCCGTGCCAGTGCATGCTTTGGCTTTCCTCGAGGCTCCTTGGAGTCACCAGGTTTTGCTGGCCTGGGCCAGCAAAAAACAGCTGAGTCTTTAAATTGTTCCCCTCTTGCCCAAGATGCATCTTTTTCTCTTTCTCTGCCCCCCATGCTTGCAGCTGAGGCTTCACCCAAATTGAGAACAGGCAGTGCCACATATGCTTTGCTCCAGTCTCTCCTTCCCTGTCACTAGCAGACACCTGGTAGGGGAGCTGGGATGTGGACACAGCACAGGGCTGTGCAATGGTGGCCTTGGAAGGGTGTGGACTAGGGCCAGGACACCCATCTCACATCCTTAGGTGCCTGGGGGGAAATATTCCCTACCCCTGTGCCCCTTCTGGCATCATCCCACCTGGTAGTGCAGGTGGCAGGCCAGGTTAGCTTCACCCCTGCTGCCTTAGGTTAGCTGCTTTTGCAGGCTGGCTGCTAATTACTTTTGCTGATTGGATTTACTAGAAGGGGCTGGTGACGGGGATTGCTGGCACATGTGTAGTTGTTTCTTAAACTGGAGAGGTTAGACGCTCTGCTACAGCAGAAGAAACGGCTCAATGACGGTTCTGGTGAGTGCTTCAAGGGGGGTTTCCACCTCTGCAGTAACAGCAGCAGGTGCATGATGTTTCTGTCAACAATAATGAAAATAGTAGTGGGAAGGAAGGAAACCATGGGGACAGACCACAGATAGTGCTTTGCCAAGGACCCCAGGGTTTCAGAGAAGGCAAAGGCAGGTGTGCTAAGGCTTGGGATGCACAAAATTTCAGCTACAGTATGTTACAGCTCTTCAAATGAGCTTTTCTCTGTGTGTGGTAACTTTAAATAACTCAGCAAAGGCATAGGAGCCCCTATCCAAGTTTGGTGTGTTATTTTTTGATGAGTAGCTGATGATAGGTAGCTCCTTTGGTAGCTCCTTTGGGCTACTTCTGCTCTCAATTACATGCCCATGGTCTAAATAATTCAGCAGCAGCTAAAAGCTCTGCTTCCAAGCTTCTCACTGCTGCAACTCCAAGCACAGCCCAGCCTCCCCAGTGAATTTGTTTTCAGAGCTAATTTTGGACTGATGTCAGAAGGGGAAATGTCAGTGGAAATAGCTCCTTGTTTTATACAGACTAATATTAGTGTAGAGACAGTGGAGAGGAATCTGAGTTACTGTTTTTATTTTAATTTTGTAAGGACTGCCTTTCTCAGACCCCTGTGCTGTAGGTCTTCTCTGGAGAATACTTGATAGTGCCTGCTATGGTACTGCCTTCATTCCCTCTGCTCACTTGATGTGTAGTTTCTCAGCTGGTTTATACCCCTCAGCCTGCCCTTTAAACTTAGTGCCTTTGTATGTGTTTCTCCAGACTGTTTCTTAGGAGGAGTCAAACTCCTAATGTGTCCAAACCCAGGCAGTGCTGCATTATTAACCCCTCACAGTTCTGCCCTGAAACGTGGGGGAGCAGCAGGAAGCTGGGCGGGTGCTATGTGCCTGTTTGATGTTATCTCTCACAGTCAATGTTGTCAAGTTTCAGTTCTCAGTAGTATTTTTACTCTCAGGCAAATGGCGGTTTTTTCTCCTTCCTTTTTTTTTTTTTAATTTTTTTTTTAAGAACTTAAAAACCACTGCCACACAAGTCACTGTAACATTTGAAAGGCCATTTTTTGTTCCTCTTGTACATGGTAAGCCACAGGTCTGGCAGGTCCAGCAGCTGGGATACTTTTTTGAACACGCTTCTCTTGAGGGCAAGAAAATATGGATTTATAAATAGGGGTGTGGGTTTGTTTCTGGTGCAAGCCCTCGAGAGCTGATGGCTGTTAAAGCATGTTTTAGTGCCTGTGGTGGGGTCAGTCTCAGTGCCTGGGCAGGCTGTGCCAGGCTTTCAGGTGGTCATGGCATTCCTATGCGCATTCAGCTGCCTGGATATCTGTGGGGCTGCTGCAGCCCAGCCCAGCTCCTCCTGCCTTCATTTTTGTTTTCGGTTTGTCTTCTCCTCACAGGTTTGGTTTCTTTGTTTGGGTTTTAACCATTTCACATATGTACTGTGTGACTCCTGCAGCTGGAGTCTGCTTCATATCCCTTTCAGTCTGGTCCTCCTTTATCCCTCCTCCCTGGCTGCCTTCCTGCCCTCTCCCCCGTTGCTCTGTAGGGCCCTGACAATCTCCATCACCACACCTTCCAGTTTTCTCCAGTTGTATGACTTGGTGCTTTCATCCTCTCATAAGCAGCCTCCCGCAGTGCTCTGGGCATCTGTAGGGAACACTTTGATGCTGTGCCACCACTGGGGCAGTGTGCTGGTTTTGGCTGGGACCAAAGCCTTGGACTAACTTAACTTAATGGAGGTTTCGTGGACACTTTATGGACATTTTGCAGGGGTGGCCCTAAGGAAGTGATATACATGTATTTTATCAAAGGATGGGAAGGGGGTGTGGTTAATTAGGGTGTATTGGATAGCATGGAACCTAAGCATGACATAAGTGGTGTGGGATAAGGAGCGGAGAATGTGCTGGTTTTGGCTGAGGTATAGTTTATTTTCTTCATAGTAGTAGTAGCAGGAGAATTTGGAGTAGTAGGAGTTTTGGTTTTGAACCAGAACTGCCCATTGTGCTACATAAGCCTTTTTGCCTTCATTAGATGGCCATGTGATGGAAGAGGATAAATCAATTTGCGTGGATTCCATAAAACACGGCACGGGCCAGCCCTGAGTCAGCAGTGTGGGGCTTTCCCCTGCCCCCAAACACTGCCTTGCCCCTCCTGTTGCAGTGCATGGAGCACGACTCGGGGGGTGTGCAGCCCACCCCCCCACAGCCCCCGTGCCTTCGGGGCGCTGCACCTTCCCGCGGGGTGCTACAGTTCCCCACTGTGCACAGCCACAGCCACGCTGGCTTGAGGACAGAGGACCCTGCAGCTGATGCCATACAAGGTGTCTTGTTCCCCTGTTTCTTGTTCCTAAAGCTGTTCCCCTGAAGGTTTCCGCTGCCCCAGCACACGTGGTGTGACTCATCCTTGTATTTGCACTTCTTGCGCTTCCTTTTGCATTTGCCATACTTTGCTGGAGAAAATGAGAATTCCTGTTTTTCTGGAAGTGCCATGGCTCAGTGCATTTTGGGGGAATATTGCTGCTCTGGTGACTGCTGTTTGGAGACACAAGTTTCTTGGTACTAGAGAGACTTTATGAGCATTTTATGTTCATTGGTAGAGGAAAATTTGCAGGGAAAACGTAAATGATGAGCATGAGCAAAGCTGATACTAGACCTCTTCATGAGCATTTCAAAGGGTTCTTCTAAAATTAAACATATAAAATAAATTATATAGAGTCATAGAATATCCTGGGTTGGAAGGGACCCTCCAGGATCATTGAAATCCAACTCCTGATCCTGCGGAGGACAGCCCCAAGTCACATCATGTACCTGAGAGCATTATTCAAACACTCTTGAACTCTGTCAGGCTTGGTGCTGTGACCACTTCCCTGAGGAGCCTGTTCCAGTGCTCAACCACCCTCTGGGTGAAGAAGCTTTTCCTGATCTCTAACCTAAGCCTCCCCTGACACAACTTCATGCCACTCGCTTTGGCCCTGTCACTGGTCACCAGTGAGAAGAGATCACTGCCTGACTCTGCCTCCCTCATGAGGAAGTTGTAGATCATGCTAAGGTTTCCCCTCAGTCTTCTCTTCTCCAGGCTGAACAAACCAAGTGATCTCAGCCACTTCTCACATGGCTTCCTCTCAAGGTCTTTCTACATAGAATTAATAGTTTTTAAATTAATTAAATGTGGCACATAGGGACATGGTTTAGCAGTGGAGTTGGCAGCGTTAGATTAATGGTTGGACTTGATGATCTAGGAGTAAATGATTCTATGAGTCTATGAATAAAATGCAAGTGCAAACTTTCTGGAAGAAAAAACCTGAAATATCAGTTTAAGATCAGTTACCTAGAGATCAGCAACCCACTCTGCCATGCCTGGCCTCTCAGCTCTTCTGGGGACGCCGCCAGGGCATTCACATGCCTCGTGCTAGGATGAGCACATCCTCTCTTGGAGAATGGGATGCACCCAAACATCCCAGCCAACTCTTGCCACATCTGGAGAGTGTCAGTGTCCCTGCTGGCACAGCAACTGGTAAATGTGAGCTGGGGAGTTCACAACACTAACAGAGCCAAGTGGCCACCTCTGCTGAAGTTACTCTCCCCTGAGTCCATTCATTTCATGGTTTTACAATTTCAGGTTCCAGATGGGATAGAAGAGAAGCAAAACCAGAGCAGCACGATAGATAGTAGGGAATTACATTTATGCCAAGTCCATATTTATTAGTGGAAACCTAGTTAACTAGGTTCTAAATAGTTTTACTTAAATCTCTTAAGTTTCCATCTGAATAAGGTCTTTAAAAGCAGTCAGATGACACTAAATGAAGTTCTCTGCAGGCTTAGCTACAGGAGCAAGTTATCCCATCTCACTGATCCACTCTGACTGTCTGCAGCAAATGCTAATTAGTGGTAACATAGCCTTGATGAAGGGGAAAAAAGGAGATTAGCTAAAGGAACATCCATCCCAGTGAGTCAGGGTGATGTGATTTTTATTTAGATACTTTAATTAACCAAACACCATCTTCTTGTGTAAGAAGCTTCTCGCTGCTGTGTGGCACTGAGAGCGTTCAGGTGCAGGACAGAGGCATCCGTGGCCACTTTGTTAGAATTATTACCCTCTCACTCTGTGCACGTAATCACCACAGTCCCGCCAAGCTGCAACAGTGTCCCAGCTGGGTCACTTCAGGTGAAGCCAACAGGATATGCACTGGCTTCCCTTCCCTTGGCAGCAGCACAAACAGCCCCAGCACCACGCTGGGAGCTGGTACCCAGGGCCAGATGCACTGTCCAGCAGCGGCTGGCACCCTCTAGACAAGATAAGAGGCTTTTTTTTTCCTGTGCTAAATGACACACAGTGCCAAGCCACTCCATGGCCTTACAAAGGAAAGCCTGGTCTCAGCAGGCATGAAGCTGCCTGGGTTATTTTGGTCCTTTGGATGTTTCTTCGTGTGCTGACTTGAAGTAAGTTGTTACAAAGATGGCTTCAGTTTTAAAGTGCAGTGTCAGGAAAAGCAAGCTGCCCGCCCCAAGCCAGTTGCCCCCAGTGGAAGGTGTGAAGGGCTCCAAGGCCCAGAAATGGATCTGAACCCTGCTGGAGACCAAGGACAGAGGAAAGTATGCTTGAGGGTTTCTAGAGAGTTGCTGTCATGGGGTCTTGGGAAGGATGTCCCACCCAGCACCTCTGCTGCTTTTTCCAATGGCTTCGGTTGATCTGGACAAAAGAACATGGTTTGTCCCTTAGAGCTACAACAGGTCTCATGGTATATTCCTTACTCTGTGCTGAGTAACCCCCCAAGCTCCTTGTTAGGACAGAGACAGCAATTATATCCTCCAGGATATCCCCATATCAGCTCAGGTGCTGCTGCCCTCTGCACCTCTGCATTGGGGGTGCAGGGCCTGAATGGCTATAGCCTGACATCCAGAGGGCTCAAGCTGTGGGAACTGCTGTAAGTCACAACCCAGTTTCATTTTTCTTAGACACCTCTCCCTGCAGCAAAGCAGCTGTGTTTAGCCAAAGCCTGGTTCACCCTTCTGAATGCTGTGTCAGTTTGAAAAGAGTGGGGACCCTGTTTCTTGGAAGGGTAAATCATGCTCTTGGGTAAAAATTTGTGCCAAGTTTATGCTGAGAATTTTATCTGCCTGATAAACTTTACATATATTGGTTGAGACCAATTCTCCTGGACTGTTGGCAGAGGCCAAACTGAGGAAGACCTAACCCTTAGTAGTGTCCCTGGCCTTCAGCTTGGTTTGAAGATCTTTTACATGCTTCTTATTGTAGCAGCAGCACCTTTCACAGAGTCCTTCATTCAGTCAGTCGTGTCCTTCAGCTGACAATCTGCACACCTTCTTACACATCCAGAAAATGCCAGTAACTGCTTTTCCACAGCACTGCCCTGGGAGCTCATACTTCATTGTTTCTCCACTGGGAACCCCACAACATCTATCATCTCTGCTTTCCAGGATCCACGGCAGAGCCTGCCCACCTTGTTCCCAGGCTGCCTACCTTCATGCTTATCAAACAGTATAAATAGTTTATACACTTTTAAAACACCAAATATTAACCTCTGCACCCATTTTTATTTCAAATCCTGCTAAACTAAGTGTCTCCTATAAAAATGGGTGTCATCACTGTCAGATGGGCAGTACTGCCTGACAGCATTGAGCTCAACTCCATTTTTGTCACGATTGAGCAGCTGTTTTGGGGAAGTCCAACCACGTCTTCCACTGGGAGTGCACCTCTCACTCTGCTTTTTTGTATCTCTGGTAGGTGTTTCTGCACTGCTTGGAGTGAAACTCCTTTTTTCATTGCTTTCCCTGACTGAGTAAATATGTGCTCAGTGCCATGACATTGTTCTTTGGGTTTGGGCTGTTTCCAGCTGATTAATTATTACAGCCATACGGTAATTTTCACAACAGGAGGACAGGGATGTGCGTCAGATTGCTGGCCTGAACGGACCAGTATCCTGTCTCGAAGATTTTGGATAAGTATTTTGGACAAGATTATTGGAGCCAGGGCAAGTTTAGAGTGAATTTGTCATTGGTAAATCCCCCCACCATTTGCTAATCAGCGTTTTGGAGAGTTTATGAGCTTGTGGTTATGTCTGAATGATTATTTCATAATCCAAATGGACACACCTTGCACAAATGGGCAGTCCAATATTCCCTCACAATAAAATTCTTCATCCAACTACATGTTGTGTAAGAAAGTACTGCTCTTCAGCTGCTTCAGAGCAATTGCCTGATAACCATAAAACAAGCATTACGATTTTGCTAGATATACAGGCTAGGAAAGTGAAGATATGCCCTCTGTGTTCACACTTCCCAGAACCATGCTTTCACATGGTTTGGGCACATGTGAAGTCTTGGTTACCTGGACAAAAGCATAGCAAGTGAGAGTGTGCAATGACACTCTCTGGGCACACATTACTGGTCCCATCTCTGCAGGAGCCCAGATGAGACCTACAACAGTTCAGTTTCGTGGGTCACCGGGGCACCAAAAGGACACAAGAGTTGCCATCCCTCAGCCGGTGCTCCCAGGCGAGCAGCTGCAGGGTGGGGGTGCAGGGCCCCGCAGCGCTGGGGCCCTGATGACTTCCCAGGGCACCAGCCTGAACTGGGGCTGGCCATTGTTTCAGGGACTCAAGCAGTGTAACCATACTGAGAGACTAAAACCAGCAGCTGGCTCATCAGTGCTGTGCTAGGTGCCTGGGGGTTTGTGCAAAAGGTGTGTTGGAGGAAGCGCTGCTGCTTCTGGGGTGAGCTGGCGTGAGTGGTGCTTTCAAACCTGAGCAGCTGAGCAGGTGCCAGTGCATAACCCGTCCCTGCTGCTTCGGGAAGCGCTCTGGAGCTGCCTTCATTGTGCTACCTGCCTGACCACGGGGTACTGCACCCCCCCGAACAGACACAGCGTGCAAATATCTCGCACATCTGCACTTCTGATTGTGCAAAGGAAAAGGTCCATTGTGTGCAATCAACAAACCTATTTTTGAAGTTTTTAAAAAAGCTTTTCCTTCAGACCGTTGTCTGGTTTTCACTGAGGAGTGTTACTTTCTTTCATAGAGGAAGCAGGTGCTAAGAAAGGATTTTGTTTTCGTAGGGGAACTGCAGGACACTTGGCCATAGCTTGGCCCCACTTTGCCTGGTTCCGAAAGGCCCGGGTTCAGCGGAGCTGTGAGTGCTGAGCATCCCCCCAGCCTGCGGGGTGGCTGCAGCCGGCACCCCCTCCCGTGGCAGCCCGGGGACACACGTGTCCCTGCACTGCAAAGGGCAGCAGCCTGTCTTTACCTTTTCTCCCTGATAAAAAGCAGAGAGAAGTTTCTAAGGTGACAAAACGGGCCTGAAAACAAGCGTCTCTGTTATTTAGGGGCCATACATAGTACCTGGTACTTAGGGAGTCTTGCAAGCTTTAGCCAAAAGCCTAGACTTGACAGGGATGGGAAGAGGGAGGAGGAAGGCAATACTGACTGTTTCTCTACCTTTCTCTTTGGCTGCAGTCTTTTTCTACCCTTTCTTTCCAACTTGAGTGAAAGTGGCCACTGAGCTGAGAAGTTTTTGAGCAGGATTTACTAACAGCTGTGCCACCTGCTTCTCCACAAATCTGGCAGAATCAATTTTTTTCCTTCTAATTCACAGGCTTTTCAAAGAAATAAACACAGGCAATCAGTTTTAACCAGAGATTTATTTTCACACCAATACTTTGAACATTGCATAGCAGTTGTGGATCAAATGCACTTTCATCACACGGGAATTACTCACAAGTGTGGGGAGAGTTCCCACTGCCCACCCTTCCCTTCCATGACAGTGGTTTGCACGTGTGCTGAGCCAGGGTGGCCACAGTGTCCATGCTCAGACAGATGCTCCAGGTGCCCTTGGGAAGTGGCAGTGAGAAGGAGCACGCTGAATGAACACCAACTGATTCCCAGGCTCTCTGCTGCCAAGTGACCCTGGGGGCAAGGCCTGCACAGGGTCGAGGAGCAGGGGTTGGCTCCCTCTTGACACCCCATGTGTGGTATTGCTCAGGCCAGGGGCTGCCTGGGCATGGCATGGGACAGGGGCAGCGTGCTTGCCCTCCCTCTCCTCCAGAAACCCTTTGCTGAATGGAAGGGAGGAGAGAAAAGAAACAGGAACTTCTTTTTGGAATCCTATCATCCCAAAACTGAGAGAAGTGAAAGTTAAGTAAAAAGGACTGTTCTTAGTAAAGGGTGTTGAACTTCCTAACCTCACAGTGAGCAGTTCCCATGCTACAGTCTACGGAGGCATGGCTTGATTCAGTGCAACAGTTTCAACTCCTTATTTCCAGTCACTAATCTGTATTAATTACTAGCTGCCATTATATGAAATATTCCCTTGGTGTCTTCCAATGCAGAGGGAAATCTCAGACTATCTCTGGAATGAAATTTAGCCAAAGAAAGCGCCTTAAATCTCAGTTTCTGAGTTATTAGCAAAGCATTAGATGAAAGCAGGTGCAGCTTTCTACACCCACTGTGGTTAGTATGATATATCACATATTTATCTTAGCCCAAAAAGAAACAGCACCTTGACTACTTTTCTTTGTCTGTATAAGAGGTCAGAAAAAGAAACAATATCAAAAGAAAGAGAAAAAAAGAAGTCAAACATGGTTGTGAAATCACACTTAGAAACTGAAATTTCCCTCAAAACAGTCTGGCACAGTAGAAGTGCAGGCATGATTTTCAGGTGAATAGTTCATACAATTTTCACTTATGAAGGCTGAAAGCAGCACAGCAGGACTTTGAAAAGTGGGTGGATGGTAAGGTCGAATGGCAAGGCAGGAAGATTTTAGAAGATTTTACATTTTAGATTTAGACTTTCAACTGTAGTGTAAGACTAGACTGAAATCCTATTAAACTCTAGGAGCACAACATGTTAGCAGGCACCAGTGATCTCACAGGTATCACCAGGCACTTCCCAACTCTGTTCTAGTGGGAAAAGGACCCTGAAATTTCCTCTAGTTTCATCATTGCATCTGCCAGACGTGGGCAAAACCAATTTTGTTCAAAAGAGGAAACCTTGTTTTCAGATTGCAAAAGGGAAAAAATGGGATAACCACAAGCATTGTTCTATAGTGTATATGACTAATGCCTAAAAGATGTACAGAGTTACAATTTCCATGGCAAAATACATGAAAACTATGGCATGCTCCCCCACAGCTCCCATAAAGTAAAACTTCAGTGTGATCCAGAGGTCAAAAAGCAGTGTCTCCTCTCAAAGAGACTCAGGAGAAAGAGTTTCTTGAAATATCATTGCAAAGTACTATAGTGGGCACTTGATAAGCTTCCCATCCTCAGGATGATATTCACATCTGTTGCTCTGGGAATAAGAAAACATTTTCTATTTCTTAGACAAAACTAGGCTAAGATGGAATTATAGCTGGGACCAGATTAATAAACTCCAAGTAAAACACATTACAGGACTGCAGCAATTATCTATCAGAACCAAGTATGTTAAAACTCTAGAAAAATCAGACTTGCAGGTAAATTTAAATGGAAATGTAAACACAGGAACACAGAGAGACATAGGCAGTCAAGCCTGTCCCTAGGCAGGGATTACTGTGCTTCTGTGAGCATGGTGGCAGTCCAACCCCACAATTTTGGGGCAGCACCTCATGGGATATACCCTTCTTCATCTGCTTTGTGTTCAGCTGAAGGCCCTGGGGCCTTGTTCTTACACAGTTTTCCTCTCATTTAAATGAAAGTATATGTGAAAAATGATGCTGATTTATTTTCATCAGGTCTAGATATTATCCTGGAACCTTTCACCTTAGTTGGTGTAGACACTAAAGTACGTCCATCCAAATCGCCTAATTTATTATTAGTTCTAAACAAAGTCAGCCACAGCATCTTTATACAGGAGCTAAAATCATTTAAATGTTCCCTTAATTTATGTGGCCCAATGTGAAAAAAGAAAGTGAACAACAGCAAAACTTTTGTCGTTAGCTATCCATTACCAAAAGAGGTACCAAGACATACTGTGTAATTGCCAAGCTGCCTATTAAAAAAGTGTACCTATTATATAAAAGAATTTAAAATTACCTCCACCAAACTTTCTTACAGTCCACCAAATCATTTCAGCACATCCTCAGTCTAATGGAAGTTCTCACATGTTGAGCATTAAATGCATACCTTCATGCTTGGCAGCAAACTGGCTTGTCAGAACAAGCACCACTATGGCAAGTGGGCTGGTACTGGTGGCACTGGTGTTAATGAGAGACAGCTGCAGGTCTCAGAGGTGGCTGGTTCAGATGAGGATATCACACAGTTTTCCTGGAGATGGTCAAAATTTTAATTCCTTACCAGATATTGTATTTTACCATACACTGTAAAAGGTTCCTATATGACTTGTTCTAAAAGTCCTGAGTAACCCCCTATGTACTGAAATAAGGACTGGAATACATTCAAATAATCCTAAAGAAACTTGTTAGCAATATTTGCATTATACTCAGTATGCAGTAAATGGGGAGGGGAAAATACAGGAATGTAATGTAACCCTGGATATTTCATCATTAGAAGGACTAATTGATCTTATTGAAGACTAGATCGTTTCCAGGACCATAACTGTAAAGTGTAAACCACTTGCCCCTATCCAGAAATTTCCGTCTGCCTGGACCAACAGTCCATTTGCAGTACAAACTTGCATTGTGTGGCCACAATGCCAGTGCAGGGCTGCCCCAGTGCACTGCAGTCCCAGACACAGCCACCTCAGAGGGGAAGTGTGCAGAGGTGCCCAAAGGATGGCTTGGGGGTCCAAGCACCAGGTGATGAATTGCCAAACACTTTCTGTAATGAAAGAGCCATTGGTGGGGAAACATCATGGAGGAGGGGGAAGTCTAACTCAGGAAACTGTTGTCAGGGATGAATGCAACAGCTTGCCTTTGGTGGAGGGTGTCATATGAAGCTTTAAAAAATACCCCAAAACCAACAACAAGGTTGTGCTGTGGCACTCCACCCTCCATCAAAGATTTCTTCTTCCCATTAAGATAATTTGTGATGCCTTGAACTTGGAGTCATGCTTCACTTTGCAGAGAGTAAAGCCAATACCCCTCACAGAGCATGGCTTTCTGAGCATAGCTAAGATCGATCAGAGAGCCACAAACAGCTGTGTCTTGGTGTCACCACAGTGCTTTGGCACAGCAAAGTACATGGTAGAAAACAAAACAAAATATTTCTTCCAGCTACAGAAGTAACAGGTTGAGGCTGGACAAGAATACCTTGCAATTTTCTTTCCATCCCCTTCTGGCAAGGAACAGCTTTCTCTCCCATGAAGTCCTACCTTTTTCCACTCCATGTGCTTAAAGAAAAACTAAAACAAACAAACAACCCCCCTTCCCTCCACCCCTGCCAGAAAAAGCACCACCAGCAACCAAAAATAACCAAACAAGCAAATCCTAAACATAAACAAAAAGAATGAGGAGATACCGATGCAACACAGCTGAAAGACCCACAGTTTAGCTACCATTGCTCAGGAAAGCTTGCCAGCCAAAATACACTGTGTCCTATTAGAGCTCTGCCCCTCATGGCATCGGGCCTTGAAGGTATCAGGCTCTTCTGCCTCACCTAGCTGAAGTCACCTTGGAAGAAGGATGGCTCCTGGTGGAAATGTGCTCCACAAGCCAACAAGGGCACTAAGCTAAACCTCTCAGCTACAGCCCCACTCCCTAGGCAAAGGCCAGGCAGAGAGGAGGATTTGCCACTGGCTGCTCCATGGCTAGCCATATCTCCCTTTTCTTTGCTCAAAGTTTGTAGCCATTCACTGACATTTGTCCATAACCTGGTCTTTCTCTGCAAAAAATGCCACCAATATCACAGGTATGTCCATGGTAATCTGTTCCCCGCATCCTTCTGTGTCTTTCTAGCGGGTCTCCATACCCATTGCTAGACTGAAAAAGACCCTGCCTTACCCCTTCCTTTAGCTTTCCAAGCATGCCGCCACGCTGACTTTTTATAAATTTATAAAGCAGTTATATCATCTCTTTATTTTAAAAAGCAGTTACATCCCTCTGGTATTCATGGGAAGATAGACACCAAATCTCTTATTTTCTGATGTCCAGACCCAGCTTATGGTTGGTTAGATGACATGCCTAGTTCTTCGACCTAAATGGCTCCCTCACCCAATATTTAATCGTGGCTGTAGTTACCAACAGCAATCCCACTAATTTATACCTAAGGAGCCAGAACCACCAGCCATCTCCCTGGCTCCAGTTCTGCCTGCTGACTGAGGAATAACCTCTCCCTCACACAGGGATTTCTTTAAACCCAAGCCTGTAAATAAACTACTTTGAGGTTGGAGTTTCATGTCATTTTTAGGTCAGACTGAAAAATGCTTCTACCAGCAATAAAAAAAATCCCCACCGACCTTTCATTTCAGCTAAGTTTGAAAGAGATCTCATCCAAGCTGTTCATGTAAAAAACTGCTCACTCCCTCTCTCAGGTTGTTTGATGGGGTTTTTACACCTCTATCTGAACTGCAGGGATGTTTTTTTGCAGGCATGTACATAATGTCTTCTGTCCCTGGGGCAGGTAAGCAGAGTTGTTTCTTGACTGTTGGGCTTCGCTTCAGCTGCTTTCTTAGAAAGTACAAGCCATGCAGAAAACCTTGCTGAAAAGTCACTGCATGCCTTAGAAAGTGAAAAAGCTGCTCCCGGGCAGAGCCTGAAAGTCTGACTGTTAGCACTGCGCTGTGAAAGCTCAGAGGTGATGGAGCTCCCCGCAGCCCTGGGGAGGCAGTGGGTGGATGTGGGGGTGGCAGAACACCCCAGTCCCACCCCTCTGGCCTCCTGTGGCTTCACTGTAAGCAATTAATGAGCAACCATCATGCAGTTTAATCTCATATTATGTTATGCAGCAGAGACTATTTTAAAATAGGTTTCTTGGTACCAGCCCAAGCTTCCCATTCCCTGACATGTGTGTCTGAGGCTGGCTGAGATGGACACAGAGACAAGGGCTTTGCTCAGCAGAACATGAACTGAGCAAATTTTCTAACTGATTTCTGCAGATATTTTGCAGGGTACCAGTGAAGGTGCTGCTGTGGATTATTTTTGCCTGTATTCTGGAGTTGCAGTTTATCTCTAACAAAAAGGGTACGGCAAAAAAGAAACACAGGGACCTGAACTACTGCAAGCTCTTTGACAAAGTAGATTTAGATGCAAAGCAGATGTGCCATGGTCTGGACCAGAGTACACAGAAAGGAATAATTTGAAACTGATGAGTAGAGACAGCCCCAGCAGCAACAATCCTTCTACAACAGTCCTCACATGAGTGTAAGGAAAAATCAGGTATGGCTGCCCTGAGGTGGAGGCATTTCCACCTCCCCCTCCACCAAAACATTTTTACCCTTTCTAAGTTTTCAGGCTGTGCTGCTCAGCTTTTGCAGAAACCGAGTTACTGTCTCATAGCCCAGGGACATCTTACTGTTACCTGGTAGGCTGAGAGTGTTAAGATCACTGTTGCAATGCATGTCCTCATGGGAACCTTATCACTGAGTACTTGTTTTTTCCATGCGAGTGTGAGACTATCCCATGACCCACTGGCATACACCAAAACCAGTGTGCAGTTTGGAAAAAGTGGAGTTTGCATCAAACGTCGACTCAAATCACGGTTTAATGAGAACAATTCACAGATACTGCCTGTTCTTTCTACCTTCCATATAATATAAAAGTTTGCAGGTAGTTTATGAGACGTTACGGTCTGTGCCCTGACAGCTGCAAGATGTTCAGGTTGTTTACAGAGACTAGGAGAGAACAAATGCAGCCCTGGCCCCTTCCCCACCTACACGTGAAGCTATATGTGGAACAAAGTGTCTAATGTTTGCACTGAACCTCGTCGATCTCACTTCCACTTGCAAAGCTGAAGACAGGAGGAAACGAGCAGAAGACTGCAGGACCTGAATACAAATGTTGATGTTCACTTGAGGCTTCTTTCAACTACCCACTCTGCAATACAACTTTAACCTTTTCACTGTTATTCTGATCGATACCTCTTTCTAATGTGATCTTACTGCACAGAAAAGGCACTTCCTGAGGGGATCTGCAGCTGTGCATCCAGAACAGACACACTAAAGTATCTGTAACCTCAACATGACAGGAAAAAACCTTGCCCTGCCAACACCAGCCCTTCTCGGGCTTGTCATCACTTGGCAATTTTTGGTGTTCACACACGCTGCTGACAGAAATTGTGTGAGCTGCTTAAACAGGAGAATCTGTGTTCTGGATAATGCCAGTGAATCATCATCAAACTTTTCTGGGAAAAGGTTTTCGCCGAGGTTAGTCAACAGAGCTGGAAAGTCACCTGCCTCAGAGAAAAATGTCACATATCAAGCAGCAGAGTGGAAAAGTCTTGGCTAAGTGAGAGAAAGGCTTAAGAATCGACTTTACCCTCTGAGGGAAGGGATAACTACCATGCGCACTTTAATTTGCTGTTAAATAAATTACATGCAGTGAACAGTAGCATTTACAGAGAATTCTGCCTGGTCCTGCAACAGCTATGAAACCCAAGACTACCAAAAAACCAAAATCTGTAGCTCCTGCTCAGTGCATGTTCAAGGGACAGCAGCTCCAAGCTGCTGTCTGCAATGGGTCAGCCTTTCCCTGCCAGAAGGTGTGCCAAAAGCTGACACTGCATTGTGAAAGTTGGTGTGCTTGAGGAGCTTCATCTACAGCTGAGATGACCTAGCTGACTGAAGCAAGAGCAGTGATGTCTGAAGGCTTGTGTTTCATCCTCCCAGAAGAGGTGCTTCGGGGATCAGCCTGACAACAGGCTGTCTTACTCTGAAGCAGGTTTCTCGAGATACAATGAGACATGTGACTAGGCAGAAAGCCTGGGGAGAGTTCTCTTGGGTAAAAGGAAAAAGTGATTTTCAGAATTTCCAGGAATTAATGGTGAATGGTAAGACCAGCTAGGTTGATTTTCATGAACATTATGTTAATGACATCTCGCAAGAGCAAAACGTGATCGAAGATACATCAAAAAAGTGACTTGCTCAGGATTTTGTAAGAGGCACAGCTTCTCTTGGGACCCTGAAAACAAAATAAAGATCAAATGTAACAAACCATGACCCCAGCTGACTCCGGAACAACTGAAAGGTCCACATGGAATTTCTGAACCCCAGAGGTCAGAGGTAGGTTTCAGAGTACTTTATGGCTGAAGCCATGAAAAAGTGTTACAATTAAGAGACTGCAGAGCACACTACCACTATCCAAGTAAGGGATCACGCTGCAGAGATCAGAAATGGTGTAACAGACAATGAGCTAGGGTCTGAAGTTTTGCCTTTGTGGGTTCTTAACTCAAAACAAGTGTAAGCCCTGGATTCCGGGAAAAGAAGGATGGGGAAGGGAGGGAAAGGGAAAGGTAAAGGGAAAGGGGAAGAGAAGGGAAGGAGCAGGGGGAGGCTAGGAAAGGGGAGGTAAGGGGGAGGGGGGAGGTTAGGGAGGGAAGGCTAAGGAAGTAGAGGGGAGGGGAGAATTTAAAATCTAACCCATGTAAATCCTATGTACTTGTTGTAAGTTAAAAGCATAAGAAAGGTGCAGTCACTAGAGGCACAAAGATCAATACATTGATCTTGATATTATTTGGCTGGGGAGGCCCAAAATTTTGGATGCACAAGGTCCCTCTTTCTGCATCATAGTGGATATTGCTATGAACCATGAATATTTCGTTCACTTTGGCATTGAGCAGATGGCAAGAAACTGGAAGGGATTCAAACAACAATAGAAATGATTTAAGAGACACTGGAAGAACTGGCTTGAGAAACAAGCAAGCAAATGTAAAATGGGGATGAGAAATGTGCTAGAGCTCTTTAGAGAGTATAAAACCACTAAGAGAGGAACTATTTAGTTTTACAGAACAGAATATAAACAAAATGAATGTACCATGAATAATCAAGAGCTCTGCAAAATTAACACTAGCTGGTCTCATTGCACTGATTTAAGTTACCAGTCCATTTTCTTGCATCTCAGCTACAACAGGGGCAGCAGCAAGACAGGCAGTGCAGCCTCCTCTCCATGGGCAGCCCACTGCATGGTGGATTTAAATCCTCACTTCTTCCAGGCTAGAAGTGCACACCAAACCTGGGTGAACTTGGGTGGCCAGTGCAGGTCTGCTCTCATTGATCCTGCCCCAGTATCTCCAGCAGTGCAGGGATGAAGAGGAAACAGTGGGTGGCAATTTCCACAGCTACCCCAGCAAGAGCTTCTTGTCACTGTAACTCCCAGCAGCAGCTTCTCTGTAGGAGTCCTCAATAAATCTGTATGGAGGTGAGGTAACAAAAGCAAACACCTTGATCAGGTGGGTGGCCCACACCAGAACTCCTCTTTTCAGTACTGTCAGCTCCAGTATGTACTGTACATGACTTCAGTTGCTCCTTAGAGCTGCCTGGCCAGCAGCTGCTGGACGTTGCTTTCCTCTTTGCCCTTGTTACCTGCAGTGCATGGATGGACCAGTGAGCCCCTGAAACTTCAGCTGATCTCTCCCATTCCTTCAAAAGCCCTGTGCACAGCAGGAGAGAGGACCAGCAGGAGTGGTGGGCTGCCTCTTCAGAGAAGCCCACTCCTTGAATTCCTGGGTGCTGGCTTTTGCTTCATCACCTTCATGACTTGCACATGCACAGAGAGCGGGCAGAGTGCCGAGCATCTTTGCAGCTCCACCCCCTCCCTTTCTAGCACTCATCCCTATTTCCGAAGCAGGCATAAGCTGCCCATACTGAGCCCATGCAAAATATTTCAGCCCCTGCACCTCGGAGCTTTTCTGTGAGGCATGGCTTGCTCCTGGCTGGTGGCTCTCTGCAGGATGTTCGTGCTCGCAAGTGAGCAGAGGGATGCTGGGCCCCCGAATGGGATGCCTGCCCTTGCACCCCTGCACCCACGCGCTCCCACCCCCATGCACTTCTGCACCAGTGCAGGCAAGCACCTGCACACCCGTGCACCCACCTACCCATGCCCACGGATCCGTGTGCCCGGGAGCCGCAGCAGATCCTGCCAGCGCTGCAGCAGCGCTGTTTGCTGCCTCCACTTCAGTGGCCATGGCAACTGTCGTTGTGTAATGAAGTGTTGCCAGGATCCAGGCCAGGAGCAGAGCTTCGTAAAGGAAATGAAAAATAAAAAAATCAAACCATGGCAAGGCATGATGTCAAGCCAATGAAATCCAAGTACCTCTCCTGCTTGGTGTCACACGCACTTTTCCATGCTGGACCCTGCAATCCAGCCTTGCCACCGCTGACCTGAGAACCAGCAGCTGAAGAGTCATTGCTCAAACCAGCACACGTGGCTGTTTGTGCTGCTGTCTTTTTTCTCCCCGTGGTAATCAAGAACAAATTGTATCCACCACTCATCTAGTTGTTGTTTATGGAAGTGGTTCAGGCAATGAAACACATCTCACCAAGCAGCTAAGCCAATAGAACAGGCTACATATTGCAGGATACCAGGCTGGAGCAACTTAAATGCTTGTTGTTTTGACCCAGAATTGTTTGCATTTGCTTTGCTGAAAATCCCTTCCCTGAAAAAGGAGGTGTTCTTAGAAGTGCCAGAGCTTGAACATCTCTCCACTTTGTCTCCATGAGGGGCAAATTCACCAAGGAAGCAGGAAGCCTGGATGCAGGGATGCCTGAGTCCTTTCTGTGACAGCCAGTTCAGATGCAGGAACCTCATCCCTGCTATGGTGAGCCCTTGCCAGGCCAGGGGTGTCCCAGGCAACCATAGTGGAAATACACTGCACCCTATGGAGCTGCAACTCAGCTGCATTTTGCCTGGGCAATTTATGAATGCTTCTCATTGCATAACAAGACACAATGAAAGACAGGGACTGGACAGGGGAACTCACACACCTTTTTTTTCCAAAAACAGAGGGGAGGAAAGCAGGAACAGAGCTGTAGGAGCGTGTGTTCACCGCCAACCTTTAATTCCTGGATTCCACAAGGGCATCTCACCTCTGCAGCCGGGAGCCCTTGCCAGGCTGGCCTGCCAGAGTGTGAGTTTAGGAGAATGCAGGGGAAATGGGGAAGGAAGGCTGTTTTCTAAACAAGAGAATGGGAAATTGCCTCTGTCGCTAGACAGAGTGGAAATACGAGGAAATGCTATGTTTGCACTGGGCAATTTCTGTTTTTTTCTCAGGGTTTTCAGTCAACACTAGCCTTGGTAACTGGTGTCTGTGAGCTAAACACTCTGTGACAACAATGCTGTGACAAGAAAAAACACCAATGGAGCTTTAAACTACTTGCAAAAAGTACCCTGGTGAGCCCTGTTTCCCTGCCACTGGTTTCACTTCCCTGTAAAACGTAAAGTGCTCCGTCGTCTGACCTCAGGAGAGCCCACAGCCTGTAGCTTCTTCAAGGTAGCAGTCCCAGCTGTTTTCCTGCTCAATGGCAATGAAACCCCGCAGCTGTCAGTCTTCCCAGGCAGGAACCTCCAGGACAGCCTCAGCCTGCTGAGGAGGAGCAGGAAAGCTGCTGCTAATGGTCTCCAGGAGACGGCAGCCACCTTCCGTCACACCTCGGACAAGGGCAACAACTTCAGGCGAAGGTTTTCACCCCTTAAAGTGTGGCTCCTTTTGCCTTGCATAAATGCATGTTTATTACAAAAGGGACTTCGTGCAAAGAGGCGAGAGCCCACCCGTCCTTCCCCTCCTTGGCACTGCAATGCTCAGCTCCCCTCCCTGCAGGGGCGAAGGTTCCTGGCGTGGCCCCAGGCCCTCCCAGGCAGCTCCTCCGTGGATCTGCAGGGAGGCGCTTGCGGCTCGGAGCAGCCGCACTCGCGTGTGTGGGCTGACATCTAGTGTCGGCATGGACGGGGCCGGGAAAAGCAGCTGCCTCGGGCCTCCCAGCGTGGCTACGGTGACCTGAAAAGAACGATGAAGAGGACATTTCTTTGGCTTAATACTTCTAATTTGGTTAGAGACCTGAGCCATAAGCCCACGAGTATGTTTGCTCCATGAAAAACCGAAGCAAATAATAATAGAACACTCAAAAATAGAATTAAATATTGTTAAACAAACTCCTCTGCCCTAGGTTTCCTGCAGCAGAATGTCAGGCATCTGACTTCAGGGGGAAAAAAATAGATAATTGAGTGGTACAGCAATAAGAAGAGCTCAGCCTGGGTGGCTACAGGGAGGGACCACAAACAAAGGAATCCCTGGGCTTTGGTATCCTTACAGTCTATTTATCTGTTCCATTGGTTATTTTTGGGTCTGGGGTCTTCCAGTTGTTCACTGGCTGTACAGTTATCACCCTGTGTCACCTTTTACCTGTGTTTTTCTGGTTTTAACTTAGGTCTGTTCTGACCGTTCCGTATGGTACAGTCAGAAAAGAAGTTGTAACAGGAATTTTATCTGAAGCTCCAGAAACAGACTTCAGGCTTATAAATATGTGAAGGAAGAGGACAACATCTTTGTGCTCTACTTTCCCCCCGAAACTGGGAGGGATTCTTGTGCAAGAGGGCTCCCTAGGCCCTGTTGGTCAAAGTCTATACTGTTTATGCAGGAGTTGACTTTGCTAAAAGGGTCAGATGGGGTCAGGGAGCAGATCTTATCAGCCTGACAGAGCAGGCATCCTGCCATTGAAGTTTCCTCAGGAAGTTTCCTGTTGCTGTTTAACCTTTAAATATGTGGTCTTTCTTGTCAGATTTCCTGTCAGATATCCCATTTCAGACAGCCAGGGAATTCAGCTTAAGCTCAGATGGTGCAGGGAATCTTGTCCAACCATAAACTGTTTGCTCTGTACACACACTTGAACTCCAGAACATACATGGAGATACTTTATATTAAACTCTGACCCATTTAAGGACAAAATATTCCTTCATATTGTTTTAGTTATAGTGTATTTGACCTCATGCACTTTTTTCTAAATAAATGCATGTATGCATTTATGGCCACTGTTTATGTTTGATACAGATCCTCTCTTAATCTTCATGGCCATCACACCACATGCAACCTGCCTCCCCAACATAAAATCAAACTAGCAGGGAGTTGATCTTGGCATGTAGAAACAGCCACTGAAAACAAACCTATGGAGAGGAACAAGCCCATCACCAACCCCTGCAGTTACTGAAAGCATCCATTAGTGACAGGTTTCCTCCTGGCTCAGCCACGATGCTAAGGGGTTTGGGTGAGGGATCCTCTAGGCAGAAAATGGTCTGACACAGCACAAACAATATACATCAAAAGTAGTAGCAAGGGTTTGGAGTTTCACAACCCTCTTCCATTATAACAAGGCCATCATAGCACCTGAAGAATTAGAGTTTCCTTCCAGAAGCCTTATTCCTGAGCCAGCTGCTGCTGAAGGTGCCCACTGGGCAAACACTGCCTCTGCCATGGCAAATCACAGCAGAAAGGGCTGTTTTAAGACCACACCTCAACTATTAAATCTGATGTGTTGGCTCAAAAAGAGAAGACATAAACCACTTCTCTGTTACAATGTATGCTTTTAGAGTGATTGCTGTAAAGCGTTAGTGGTTTCATATTTCATAAAACCATATAATGCTTTTGTTTTGAGGAAAGGGATACTAGCTGCTGCACAAGGGAGACATAAAACAAAACAGCTTTGGATGAGTAATCACAAGTTTCTGCCTATGGGCTATCCAGAATGAAACTTGGTTCAGAAAATGATGCTTCTCTTCTTCAGAACAGCTTTTCCAAGCTCTTCTGATCAGTATCCCACAGATGAAGTTGTTCAGTCCAGTGTTTTGGCTGCTTGGAGATGCTGACTTGCTTCCAGGGCACTTTTGAGTCTTGCCTTTTGGCTGGTGGCAGCAGTACTGTGCCACCCACAGACAGTTTTCTAAGGAAACTGTCCCACACTGAGGTATGAGCAGCATTTACCTCTCAGTTTCTTTGGCTTCCGATGTACTCCAAGTGCCAGTAGGAAAACATTTAATGGCTCATGCAATGTATCTTCAATTAGTATTCATCCAGTGTCTTGCTGACAGGTGCTCATGTGCTGCATTTTAAAATAACATGCTTGTAATTAATCTTTAGAAAGTATTGGTCCAATCTACCACTTGTAGGTTACTCTTGTGGCATATTCCACTGTGGCAGCAGTGCTATTGCTGACAAGGACTGAACAAGCAGGGAGTGTTACCCCACGGCACTCCCAAGGCATGTGCCTGAGCCCTATGCAATGCTAATTCCCAAAGGAGAACAGAAATTGGAAATCACCTCCCCAACCTGCCATGCAGGCAGAGCCATGAAGGATGCTGGAGATGCTGGGCACCAGAAAGTGCCAGGGAGTGGTGCAGTGACTCGCAAGGGGCAGCATGAGCTGCCAGTGCGTCATATGAGTGGAAACCACATCAGGGAGACTCAAGCTGTGTCTCCCACAGTGACAGCCACAGTGACACTGACTCTTTCCCCCAGGGAAGAGAGTGATAAGTCCAGTACTGTGCACAGAACATGGAGAACGTGTTGACACAGACTGTGCTTTCACATCAAAGGACCATCTCTTGGATTTGGGCTTCACACCCAGGTGTGGGGACCTTGATACTTCTCCAGTCCAGCCCGGGTGGACACAGTTTGAGATGCCCCCTTCAAAGCACCTTGTAAATCCTTGCCTGCAGTACTGGAAATATCCCTGTTTGCCCTGAGACTCTGCTGCCTCTGAGCTGGTGCAACCATTACCAGCATGAGGAGAAAACCACAGCTGTGGGGGAGTAAAACAAAGAAGCCAAACTCCAAACAAGCAGAGCAAACAAGCTCTTAACCTTATTTCTTGGAAAAAAAAATATATATTCATTTTCAAATATTTCTTGCACATGCTCAATGCATTAGCAGTGGTGTTGTACCCTGAATGAGCAGTCCTGATGAAAGAAAATAGCTTCTTTGTTGTGATTTGGTGTGCTTGTGACAGCCATTCAAAAGATGATTTACAGCTCTGTGCTGAAAGCTGGACATCCACACTCAGTGCTCACATGGTGTGAGGTTGCTCTCCATCGTTTCCAAACTTCCTTGAAAGAGCTAAGCACTTTGCCACCTATTTTCTCTTTCAAAACCATCAGAATGAGGTTTTGCATGCGTTGGCCATGCCAAGGAAAATAAGTCCTTACTGGGAATTGGAGGCAGTGGGCCATTGGCCCTGGAGGTTATTACAGGGTGTCCAGTTCCAGCAGCTGACAGCACTGCAGGAAATCTCAGATGTTTTTTGCTGCCATGCAGTGGATTAGCACATCAGCATAATGTCAGGAGGAAAAACATAGAAAATATGAGCCACGTGTTATTAAAACAGATTGAGCAAAGAGCTTTGTTGGCGTCAGGCTGCCCCAGGGGAGTGGTGCTGGAAGAACAGCCCATGCTTTCCACTTCAGGCCACCAGCTGCCTCTGCTCTGCCTATGTGGCCTTAGCCACACTTTTCCACTCCTCTGCATGGGAGGTAGCCAGTGACATGCCAAACAGGATGCAGTACAGAGCCCAGTACCACAGTCCTGGTCAGCCCTGACCTCTGGCAAACAAGAAGCCATTTTTCCAAATAGGTTTGCACATAAAACATGCTGGGGAGGCGGGACTACTTCTCACACAGTATATCCAAGGAAACAAAGTGAAAATGAACTTTGGGAAACATGAACCACTTTGTCATGCCTTTCCGTGGTGCCTACTGACAGTGGCACCGAGAGCAGATCATTTTGTCAAAATGCATGTGCTATTTTCATGTGCTATTTTCATGTGCTATTTGTTTTGGTCCCAAGAAAGGAAGAATGAAAGAGAAAAGTTTTTACTGGTTATCCTGAGCAGGGGAGAGGGCACGTTTTCACCTGCTTCTCTCTTTGTTGGTGGTCAGCATGGTGCCTTCCATCTCATCCCACTCCTCCCTGCCCTGTGTTGGTCTCGGGTATAGCTACAGGAAACAAGTATGGGAAACAAGCCCCTGAAGTAATTTGTGTTCATGACAGCCTTCCTTGCCCCCTAAGCAGGTGATAGATCAGGCAGCTGATGTTGGAGGAGTCCCAGAAGAAAAGCACCTCCTGAAGACAGAGTCTTGAAGCCAAAAAGAATGCAAAGCACTGTGTGTTCTGGGACCCCCTGGGAAGATGGTTGCAAGAAGAAGTAAGTGTTTTTACTGTTTATTTTTCTTCACTTCAGAAGAGCTTTGTTTAGCTTTTTCTCAAAGAAAACGACCTAAAGCCTTAACTTCTCTGAGTCATCCCAGCTAAAGGTAACACTCAAGAGTAGTGCAGTGCAGTGGCCAGTCACTCAGGCGAAAAGGGAACAGCGTGCACATACAGACCTGCTTCACACATGCTCCCCTTTGCTTGTTTGCCAGTGTCCAGCTGGGCTTATTTGGGCTAGAGGAATAGCTGTGCCACCAGAAGACGTGTAAAAGAGCAGGACAAGCAGGATCCCCTTGGCTGGAGACAGTGAGGTCTCCCTGCAGGCAGGAGATGGCCCCTGGAGTCCAGAGTCGTTTACAAAACAAGGAGGAAAGGAAAGTGTGGGCTCTCCAGGTTTTCAGCTTCTCCTGACAGCATGAAGTGTTGCTTTCTAGGAGAGGTAAAGTTGATGGAAAACATACTGACTTCAGGATGTCCATACAAAGAGGAAAGCATTTTTAGGTAGCACTAAATAGGAACCTCCACACTGGTGGCATATTTCAGGGAAAGGAAAGGTATGATTTCACTTAAGTGTATGATAAGGTGCTTGACAGAGAGGAGAAGAATGTCAAATGACAGACTGTCTTCATTACTGAAATTGGAAGATGTGATTATAAATCTCAGTACTGTGGAGAAGAGCAGTAATATAAAGCCACAAAATCAAGGTAACAGAAATAGGATGCAGATGTGGCATAGTGAATTCAGAGCAGACTAAAGTCATGATGCAACATCCAGATCCCACTGAAATTCGGCTGAAGCCTGCTTTGGGTTGCAGTAAGAGAAAATGAGGACAGAAATCAAAGCCATCTATCTCAGACAGAAACCTCTGAGTACTCAGATGGAAAAGTCAGATCAGATACCCCAGGACTGAGGGCCTGTTCTAGCTCCTGTCCTCAGATAAAAGATTCCTGCCATCACTGAAACCAGCTCCAGCCACAAGCAACATGTTAGGATTTCCCAACCTGAGCACTCAGCTAGTGAGAGAAAGTAACGCTGACCCTGATGTAAAGATATGACCTTGCCCTCCTGTAGGGAAGGACGTCACCAGTGGTGTTTAGACAGGGATGGGACTTTACCTGTTAGAAAATCTGATGCAGATAAGACTTTGCTTGAGAAGTTCTAGCTTGTTGATGGAGAAACACCCAGAGCTGGGAAACAAATACCATGTGAATACTTCTCTACCCAGAACAGTTGTTGGGTTGTAAAAGAGCTGTCTCTTCTCTGTGGGAGCAAACTCTCCAGAGGTGACTCAGCAGTCAGCGAGACGAGAACCAGACACTTGTAGGTTTTGAACAAAGGGCAAAGTTGAGTCTTTAATCTGTGTCCACCAAGTGAGGATTTCAACCTCCAGCACAGCCTTACTAATGAATAAGATACAGTGTGAAAAGCCAGGACTGATGAGATCAAAAATATTAAAGCCAAGTTGAACAACGTGCAGTGCACACCAAAAAAAGTAAGGGCAACTGTAGGCAGCAACTTGGAAACTCTCCAACACAGGGCATGCTTGCTGCAGGCAGCCTGTCACAGGCCAGCCTTTGGCACCTAATTGTAAATATTCTCAGGTTAGCTTAAATAACTACTGTCAGAATAAAGGCCTGCTTCTTTGTTAGATCATGATGCAAGCCCAGCTCCCACAGTTCTTAAGCACTAATGTCAAAAGTCAAAGCTGAACTCCATACAACCTCTGGGCTATAAAGGATGCCAAATATTTTTGAGTTTTAAAATGACATTTTATGCTAGCCCTGGATAGTTTACTTTGCATGTATACTAAGTTCAAGCTAATGTAAGTCTCTTTGGTGCTCCATGTAGAAATCTTGCAGAAAGATCAAACATAGAATAGTATTTTATTCTTGGAATGTAGGGACTGGAACACTGATTTACCAGTTATTTTAACCTCTCAAATTACCCCTCATTTAATGGGAGAATCTGAAATCCAAATACTTTGCTTAAAAAGGTCTACATTTGACTAGTACTAGATGGCTGAAAGATTGTGTGAGATTGCTAGACTTTAATCTCATGCTTTCATCTTTTAAGGCTGATGCTTAAGCAAGGTCATAAGCTGGCAGGAACTGCTGTGCAAGGCACTGGTGGACGTGCAGAATACCCTGTTGTTTTCTTGGAGAAGGCACTGGCATATGAATAGATATGCTGAGTTCAAGTCACGAGGAACAAGTTAGTGTCACAGCACACCAGAATTAGTAACACCTACTTTTTTGGCTGATTATAGGGGATTTTTTTATACTAAATATTCTAAGTAATCTTGATCAACCTGCTTAGCTTGCCAAGTTTCCATCCCCACTCACACCATTGCATGTTGACCCCTTTTTCTAGAATAGCAGTAAAATCCTTCACCACAGTCCCCCACCGTATGAGAAATGACCACACAGCAGAGGTGAAGCAGAATACCCAGTATCCAGGTGCTTAGGACTGACTATCTGGTTTTGCTATCTAGCAAACTTGGCTTGATGATTTCAACAGAGAAATGCATTGCACAAGGTTTCCTCAGTGAGGTAAAAACTCCTGTGTTACAGGACACTGAAGTTCAGACAAGTATGGTCTTGGGCTAATTAAATAATAACATTGCAGAGACATGAGTTATAAATGTTGGGAAAATACTGGTGGTGATGTGTTGATATCCAAGCAAAATCCAAATTCTTTGGAAGGGATGGAGGCTGTTTTCAGTCCGAGACAATGACACCCTCCCCTTGAGCTGCACAATGCTGTGCTCAGGCTGACACATCCTGGGCTGGGAGGAGGTGGTCTTCTGCCACATGCAGCAATCAGCTGGTGCAGGTTTCCCAGTATTTACTGACCTGAGCTCCTACATATCTTTCAGTGACAGAGGTTCCCTGCCTAGTGAGTTTAAGCCCACTGGTGAGCTCTTTATTTTTTTTAATTGCCCCCACAACTACTAGGAAGTAATTCATAATCCTCCATGGCTCTACAGGGTTCAGGTTAAAATTGTTATTCCAATCCACACTACCTATAGGAAACGTTCTTTTCAACAGGGGCCTCTTTTGGGGGCTTATTTGAAATGATATTTGCATCCTCTCCTTCCCACCTCAGGTGTGCAGATGTGCAGCCTCTCCTGCTGGGCAGCAGCAGCTGGTTGATACAGGGCAGCTCTGACTGTGTTCAGTTCCACTGGAGACATTTCCTCCCTGCTGCTGTTCCCCCAAGCCCTTTACTTCTCTTCTTGGCTACGAATGTCCACTGCACCAGTTCCGATATATGTGTGAGGTGAGTGAGAGTGAGCTGTAATTACTGTCCAAGAACACTCATTAACAGAAGATGCTCTTGGAGGTATGGTTAATGATCATATAACACTGGGTTAAGAGAGTTACTAATCAAAACCCTTTAAAGGTTTTCCCACTGAATAAATACTCCTGTTCACCCTCTGTAAGAACACAAAGTTCTAGGATGGCTGGAGCCAGTGCTATTTGTGTTTACCAGCCCTGGGTATACTTTTTTCCTGTGAATTTGTCCCACCAATGCTTTTAACAGTCAGGGTCTCCAGGGAAAAGGCCTTGCACACCTGAAGAGTGCTATGGTGTGAAGAGCCACTCTCTTTGTTCATTCCAGTAACATGTAATGAAAGCACAGCCTGTTCCCCAAGGAGACCATTGTCAGGGAGCATTGACACAGCAGTGCTGACAGTGATGCACCAAGCCCATGCAGCTACTTGCAAGGAAACTGGGAGCCACTGAGGGGACTCCACTAGTTCATTATGTTTCTTTGTCTCCAAGAGCTGTTCCCCAACTAGAAAAGTTATTAATATGACTTGTGACTGTTGTAGTGAAGGACAGAGTAAGAGATTTGGAGAGCTGTTCTCGAAACATCACAATTGCCTGAACTGAGACACTTCAAAGAACGTTAAACAGCTCTTGTCTGTCAATCAGTGTGGTCACTGTCCTACTTTCATGTACTCATTATCCAGCATGTGAATATTTTCAGTAAGGCAAGTCTCACACCAGATGGATAGGTTAGAGGAAAAGTGTGCCTCAAGAAACAGTGAAAGATCACTGCTTTTCTCCAGGAAAGCTGAAGTTTCTAGCTTTGAAATGTTCTGTAGATAACAAGTGTGTGACTTTATCATATACATCTGTACATGACTGACAGGAAGAGCAGCCCACTTCTTATGCCTTGAATTCCTCGTTGACTGAACTACTGCACACCACAAGATCGCAGAATTAACTGACTTGACATAAAATCATCCAGGAAGATCTGAAGGAGCAGCAGATGCTTTTCCTAGTGCACACCTCCATGCAGAAGCATTTGTGAGAAAGCACAAGGCAGGAGCAAAGAAACTGATACTAAACTCCTGCAGCCAATGACTTCTACCAAGGTAGGACCTTCTGTCAGCTCCAAAGGCAGATACACATATTGCCAGAGGTTTGCTGTGGAAGTCAGCAGAGGGGCTGGTACCACCTGTGACTTCTTTATCTTGGGTTTGATGGGGAGAAGAGGAAGAAGAACCTTAGTGCAGCAGAATTATAACTTCAGACTGGCACAAATCCTCTTCTTCAAAGAAATGCAAGCAGCTCAAGGCTTTTATGTCTGTTGTGGCCTGCCTTCTTCTCTAATGAGAGAAAAGAAACAACCAAGCTTGTAAGTCAGGCTGTGTTGGCCAAAGTGTTCAATTACTACTATGTGTGAAGGAGAACAGGAACTGAAAAGGAATTACAAGCTGACAATAAGTCATGTTATGACTTCTTACTTTTCCTTCAGAAGAGAAAGAAGGACAGATTTCCCTCTTACATTTTCTAGTTCACTGGGGAAAAGGGAAATCATGTTTTACTTTTAACAGCTCTTGTTCTCGCACGTGCTTCTGGACCTAAGAGCACAGATAGAGTTGCACTGCCAGGAAGGCTCGTACATCTGACAAGGCAGACTGAGCTGTCTGTGTGAGCCCAGAGAATTACTATTGCCATGTTTGTGATTTCTGCAGGACTGGGAGAAAAAAAAAAGATTCAAGGACACTAGAGGCAGTTTTTGCCAAGAGAATTTCTTAAGCAGTCTAAGCAGTTGAGGATCTTTTCTCAAACAGTTTTGGATCAATGGGGTGTCTCCTCATGTACTATTTGAGTTGAGAGATTTTCTTTCCTGTATGCATGCTTCTTCCTAAACCCCATCTAACAGCTAACTAATGAGGACTGTTGTCCCTGGACACCAGCTCAGGCTCTGATAGCTTTTGTAAGAGCATTTGTATCAAAATATTGTTGTGCTGGAGACTCCACGGCCATCTGGGGCTTTGTGCAGACAGGGTGCTTACAAATGAATGTGAACCAAAGCAAATCAACATTGCTTGGCAGGAATGAAATGTATTGCTAGGATCTGTCTCTGCCAAGCTAGACTGTTTGGCTCCAGTCCCACTCTTCAGGGGGATTGTCTGTCAAAACACAAGTTGGTATTATACAGCGTCATGGTTACGTGGCTCACTAGTCCTTTAACCCCTCTCAGGCCCTACTCTTCTTTGTTGAGTGGAAACCTGTGAATCTCCAATTCTTAAGGCAGACTTTGAGCTCTGGTACCTTGCACCAATTGTCTCTGGTGCCACTGTGTCAGCTCAGATAGAGCTTTCTCTTAAGGAGCTGTTAAATAGAAGATTGCAACGCTTTTGAAAAGAAGGCATTATTTCTTAATGCCATAAAATGTTAAGAAGACATATATTTTGTACCATCTCATGATGGAAACCTAACTTCTTGGTCTAAGTATCTCAAAAACCTGGTCATCCTTTCAAGGTGAGAGTCCATCTCAGACAGTTTACTGTCTCTCGTTTATTATCCCCTTCTTTCATGGGCAACAGCTGCTTTTTCTTCTGAGCCCTGCTGGTAAGCCCAGTGGCTACCCATTAGAGGACTAGCCCAGACATCACTGTGAATGTCCTCATGGGTTTGCCAAGAGGTGCATAATAACATTTCCCTCCCCATTTCTGGACATGTTTCTGAGTTCATTCAACATAAGTATGGACATAATAAATTACCACGGTGGCTTGGCCAAGGCATGACACTGCAGGGGGCTCCAAGCCCACAAAACAGTTTTTGCTATAGTGAAAATCCACAGTGAACATTATCAGAAGTGCTGTCTCTGAACACAAGTTCCGCAGGGCCACCTCCCATCCTGGAAGTCCAGCGAGGGGCAGCAGGAGGAGGACATGCATATTCCCTTCAGGGGGTGGATGAAGTGGCAGATCCGCAGCTGAGACCCCGCTGGGTCCGGAGATGGCCGGAAAGAGCAGTGACTGTCCATAGGTGTGACACACAGCACGTGCCACCCCTCTGGCAGGCAGCTGCCCACAGCACTGCCCAGGCTGTCACGTCCCCAGCAGCCTGGCGTGCAGCTGCAGCCTCGTCCCCTGCAGGCAGGGCAGTGGCAGCCTTGCACAGGCTGGGACGCTGTCAGAGCACAGACCGGCTGCCCGGGTCACGCAGCCCTGTGGCTTTCCCTCGCGCGGCAGCATTTGTGAGTTTTCCTTCAAAGTTCAGGCCAGAGCATGGCAGTACTGCCTGGCTCTCCCAGGCAACGTCTGCTCAGGGCACCGGGACCTGTTATCATCCCAGCAGACTGGGGACCACAGTCCAGATGCCCTTCTCCTGGGCACGAAGCTTTATGGACGGCCCCAGGGCTCAGCTGTCTCTGACACGAGGTGCAGCACAGCTGTGTGACCCTGGCTTGGTTTCTGCTGAGAAAATTGTTGCTGCACTGTGAGAAAATAAATTCACTAAAGCCGAGCAAGATAAGAAAAGTCAAAACATAGAATTAAAGTTGTCAATGATGATAGCTAGCAATGCAAGGCTTCAAAAGTAAATGTTATGTGAAAAGGGATAAAGTCCTGAATGGCTAGTTGTCTATGTTGCTTTAAAGATTCCTGTGCTGGAGCTTAGAAATGCTCCAAGTCCTTGGCTAAGGTTTAACTGATGTAAGGGTATGTCCCAAGTGCTGGGCTCCAAGATGGGGATGGGAAGAGGGTCACATGAGAAAAAAAAAAAGGGAAGAAAAAAGTGGCTGGGCACATCACAGACAGGGAGATGTCCACAAAGAGCGCATTTAGTCCACTGATAGGGAGGAAGTTTGAGGAATTTTACCTAGAAAATGGACACAAGCACAGCCAGCTGAAAAGCCTAAGCAGTTCTGCTCAGCTGCGGGCTCCTACTCCATCCTCTTCCAACTTCCTGGAACGACTACCTCCTACAGAAAATCCCAGCACCCCTTCCCCTGACAGAGCATCTTCTTTCTTGAGTTCAAGCCCTGTGGGAGGAGGGCAGGGACAGCACCTCTCCAGCTGTGTCCTGGGAGTGGTGACCTGCAGGCAGCAGCTCTGGCCCATGGGCACCAGCACCCAGTACAACAGTGTGCAAAAGACAGGCCAGGGGGTTGCATGGGGGTAAATAAGTGTTTGGGGCTAAGGGGGCTGAAAGGCATCTTGCTGAGCTTGCATCAGCCCAGTGTTTGGTAAGAGATAACTGGATGTGCTGGATGTGCAATTGGGAGCTTTGTAAGGAGCAGAGAAGTTCAGATGCCCACACAGGGATGGTGGCCAGCTATCACAACCTTCCCCGGGTGTAAATGTCTGCAAAGGGCATCTTCCACAGTGCATGAGACAATGTTATTAATGCTATGAGTTTCTTTTATTTGGGAAAATTAAAGTAAAGCGAGTTAATATGCAATTAGGCTGTACAACAGGTGCTGGCATTGCATTAGAGGTATAGTTAGGTTCCTGTGAAGGAGAAGAACCTGGCAGTGACTCATGACTAAAACATGAACATTTTTCATTTTTAATATGAAGTCGGGCACCATCCAGCACTTAATATCTAAATAATGTCAACAGCCAGAAAATAATTGTATCCATCATTATCTAGGAGCTGGATTAGTCCCAGGGTTCATCAGGAGCTGGATTAGTCCCAGGGCAGCACAGACGAAGCAGAGAGGACAGGGACCTTTGCAGGGTCTCGCATCCACGTCGAGAGAGGAGAGGAGAGCTCGCTCAGCCGGTGCTCTGCGGCACGGCCGTGCCATCGAAATGCTGGGCCTCAGCTCGCACGTACTGCGCTTCCCACCTGGGGAGCTGCTTTGCTTCAGTCTCAGTCTGAGTGTCGGTGACAAGCCCCTGCCGGGGAGACGAGAAGCAAGCGGCGGCGATGCAGC
>VZRZ01002180.1:637976-690140 GCA_013398175.1 Climacteris rufus | reverse complement strand
GCCCGCGCCGCCTCAGGGGGTTTGCCCGGGGGCCTGCCAGGCGCCGGGGACCTACTTTGTGCTGTGTTTTCCCCATCGCTGCGGAGCGCTTTTCCCTGCAGCTGGGAAGTACCGAGCTCTTCCCTCAGCTCGCGGTTAATCATCTGCTTGCAATTAACCTGTGACCTCCCACGCCCGCGGCGCGGGGCAGCGCTGTAGCTTTAACGCGGCGCTGGAAGCGGGAGGGGGACAGCAGTGCCAGGTCCGGCCCCGGAGCTCCACAGATCCCTCACTGCTGCCTGCCATGGAGAGCCGCAGCCTCCTCGCCGCCCTCCTGGCCACTGCCCTCACCGCCCTCCTGCCGCTTCCCGCCGCTTCCTCGGCCCCCCGCAAGCTCCTGGTGTTCCTGCTCGACGGCTTTCGCTTCGACTACATCGATGACAGCGAGCTGGAGGGTCTGCCGGGCTTTCGGGAGATTGTGAACATGGGGGTGAAGGTGGACTACATGACCCCAGACTTCCCCAGCCTCTCCTACCCGAATTATTACACGCTGATGACGGGTGAGTACTTGTACTGTGCTGTGATGCTCCTCAGAGTGCCAGCTCCCCGTGCCGAAGTGAAGGGCTGTGACTTTTTCCTCCAAAGAAGACGTAAAAATAACACAAGTCGTGCTTTCAGCTAGGAGTTTAGAAGCACTGTGGCATTACAGCGCAGAATTGTTTCTCTGAAACCTGTTCCAGACTTGGAAACGCCACTTGGAGCTGATTTTTGAAGCTCCCCTTTGCTCATTCACGGTGTCGCCGGGTCCCTACCTGCTGCCACCTCAGCATCGAGGCCAGCTGGGGCTCCCTGGTGGGAGCACCGAAGGGGGCTACTGCATATATATAGAACATAGAAACAAGTGGGAATGCACAGAAAACGAATACAGAGATTGCTCAGGGGCTTTAATAAAAATGCATATGAACAGACTGTAGCTACACTAAGAATATGTTTTCAGTCAGAAGGTCTGTTTTGGCAAGTTCAGCATTAATTTTCATTTTAAATTTAGTAGATTTTTTTTGTTTTCATGGGTCCCTGCCTTAACTTTGCTCTAAGTCCTCATATCTTAATAATCTGAAATAGCCAAATGGAAAAACAAGTCAGAATTTTTGCTTTTACTTCCCTGCAGTTTTTCAGAATGCTATGGAGAGATTTTCAGACAATTGAGAGGACAGTCATAATTTTCATGATGATGACTTGCTTTTGATTTTATGTGGAGGACACATGATTATAGTGACACTAGGAAGGTGCACAGAGTACAGCTAGACAGAGTCCATCACAGACAGACAAGGAAAGACAAGACACATCAAGGAAACAACAGATAGGCGAAAAAACCCAAAACAACCAAACCACTAACGGATTTTTTTTCTGGAGTTTCTAATTGGATTTCTCTATGCAATTATTGAACAACGAAGAGCTTCCACCTAATGCGGAGAAGTGAAAAAAATCTATCCTCTCCTAAGATATGTGGCATCTTCCGTTATCCTTGGAACAATGCAGTGCCCAGTGATTCATATACTGCTTGCTGAGAAAGCAAATAGATGCCATTGTAAGACAAAAATCTGACATCAGTTGTGCTTGTTTTGAAACTACTTAACCCCTTCTTCCCTCTATCTCAAGAGAAATGCTTTTTTCTTGTTCATCTCTGACCAGAAAAGAGTATAAAAACATCACAGGGTTGGTTTGGGGGGTTTTGTCATTATTTGGTGCAAATATATGACAGCAGAATAAATGTCATGTCTGAAAACAGAGGTGTTCCACTCCAGGCCATGTTCTTTAGGTGTGCATGGGCAAACCAGCCTAACACTTTGTAGGTGCAAAAGGTCTTTGGATGGAGCTGTTTAAGAGAAGAAAAGTGAGAGACAGTTCAAGCCTAACCACATTTGGTCATCACTCCTGTTAAGTTACATACACTTTATGTATACGAGTTATAAGGTGTATGTATTTCAAGCTACATACACTTTTTATATACATAAAGTCAAGTCTATAATCAGACTTTTGAGGAGTTTTGAAAGCATCCTACTTTGTAATCCCAAAGAAGGAGTTTTGTTTTAGGTGATGAAGCACCTTCATATTTTTAGGGTACCAGAATTCTGCGGCTCAGTCTGAAGCAATAAGGTAGTCTGTGAGACCAAACTCTTCTTGCAAGTCTCCCAGACTTTATGACGAGGATATCAATGCAAATACAACTTAATTGCAAATAGCAATTCACCTTCCTAACACATGAGTCACAGTAGTATTAAGTAGGTCAGAAAGCAATCGAGGACAAAGTTTAGGTGATGAACGTGGCCAGAGGAAGACCCAAGACTGCCCATGAGCCCTTGGGGTGTTAGTGGACCCCATGCCTGTGTCCTGGCATGACAGCAGAGTAAATCCTGTAGCTGCACTGTTCTTACCCTTTGGGGCCACGGTGCCATTTCTGCTGAAAGGAGATTTTATGGGGGGGTGGGGTTAGGCATGCAGAGCATGTGTCTGTGTCCATTTAATTCAGTCTGTGTCCATTTAATTCGCAAAGCTGGGACAGGTTTTGGAGAAAATTTGTCACAGCAGGGTGACATGAGCACCATACCATGGTGACCTGCCCAGGGAATGACAAGCTACTGTCTCCCTGGTGCTGCTGTGTGGGCTTGGGAAAGCTTTCATGGTGTCCCACCACCCCTCTGCTGCGGGGGGAGACAGCTCTAACTGGTTTTGTTTCTGTTTGCAACTGGGATGTGTGGGAGTTAAATGCTGCCACGGTTTCTTCAGGGAAATCAGGAACAACTATTGTTGATGTCGTGCTCTACGCAGCTGTTTCATGAGCTGCTAAGAAATTCACATTTTAACCTCCAAAATGTTGTATTTTAGCATTTGTGAATGTGGCTTCACAGTATATTGGCTTCTTGCAGCTAAATCAGTTTAAGAAATTTCTGGCCCCACCTGCACATTCCCACCCCTGGCTTGTTCATTATATCCAATTTGTTTGTTTGTTTGATTTCGGGGGCTTTCAATGTTTTGTTTTGGAGGTTTTTTTGTTTTCTTTTTGTTTGTTTGTTTGTTTGATTGTTGTTTTTTGTTTGGTTGGTTGGTTTGGTTTTTCTTATAGTTGCTCCTGTCCGTTCTTTCTCTGCTCATTCACAAGGCCTTATGGCTCCACATCCATTCAGGAGCATACCTGCCTGCCAGGTCTAGGACAGCATGTGCATAAAAATGTTGTAGTTCGTATGTTTCTGACTTGCCTCTATTCATTCTTGTGAGCAAGGCCTTTCCTTTCTGCCTACTGCTCTTCACCCCATATCCATGCAACCTTCTTGACTCCAAAGTTGTTGAGTTGTTACTAAATGAGGGAAGTTCTCCCTCTTTTCTGTGGCTTTGGAGGAGGACAGTGGACTCTGCCCCTCAGATACCATCACTGTTGGGACAGGTCAGCCTCCTCAATCATGAACTCACCTCTTCCTCCTGCCCAGACCTGCAGACAGAGATTATGGAGATCAGCAGCATCAGTCCCAGTGCTTCTAGTGCAGATGCCAAGGCACACCCTTCGGCCCTGCCAGAGTCCAGCTCTCTTCTGCAGTGCAGCTCGCACACAGCGGCACGCAGCACAGCTGCCCCAGTATCTGCAGGGTCTCCTTGTCTCTTACACTGGTAAAGTGTACTTTACCAATGATTTCAAGAGGGCAGCCTGACTGAATTTAATATTCATGGCACACGGCGAGTGTACTGGGATTTTCAAAGCTATAACCAAATAGATGCAACTGTAACTGTTGACCAAGAGGCAGATATCTAAAAGCAGCTAACGAGTATATGCTAATGAGGAGCACACCCCCCTCTGCTGAGGTGAGGTGCTGGGTGAAGCATCAACATAGCAGGACAAACAGGGCCCAGCCTGGGTGAACAGAAAGGATAAATTTTGGAAGGGAGGTGACTTGCCTATGGTCATGCAGTGCTGCAGGGCTATGGCAGAGCTCTTCATGGGTTCCGCTCCTGCTTATATCTGCTGCTGCTGTTAACCTGTGAGAAGATATTTGCTGGAACTTCCCCAAGTCACACAGAACGTCTCAACCCAAAGCCCAGAGCCTGCATAGAGGTCTTTTCCTTTCCTGCACACCTACCACAATTATGAGAAAGAAAACCAGAGCATAGAAACCAGAAAGATGCTAATGGTTTGGCTTCCTCGTGTAAAGTCAACAAGTGATTCAGAGCTTGGGATGAAGCTCCAGTCTTCCTGCAAGCCAGGGCATGGCATCATGACCTGCTGTTTGCTTGAAGAAGCAGCAAACAAAAGCCAAATCAGTGCTGGTGCAAAGGGATCTCACTGACAAGCAACTGGAGAAGGTGTTTTTTTACAAAAAATCTGGTGCTTATAAGGTAAGCCCAAGGATGTGCTGGCTTAAAATCCAACTCTGAAAATGAGTCTTCTCTTGCAACTTCATTTATGCCATGTTTCTCAGAATTGGCTTCTACAGTGGCGTAAAGGTTCGGTCTTGGGTGGTTGTGTTGCTTTCTGAGCTGCCAGACTGAATCCTACCTGGTGTCCTAGCTCTCCATGGTGCAGTTATGATACTGCAATGGTTGACCTGAAAAACATTAAATGGAGAATTTGGTAAAAGGAGATATTGCTGCTGTGAGAGAGCTTTTGCAGAACTCTTTATGGGCTTGGCAAGGGAGGGAAGAAGGAGTCCAAATATATCTATCCCAAAAGGCTCCCTTAATCACACCATGTGTTGTTTGTTTTGCAAAGGAAGGAACTAAGACCACAAGCCACCTCGGGTTGTTATCCTGTGGCAGATTTTTAATTTTTCCCTTTCTCTGCTGTGGGCTGGCTCTGCAGGGAGCTCTCATGCCAAGCTCAATGGAAAGTCTGAGGTCTGCCCTGTAACCACTGCAAGCAGGAGTTACTGCTTCAGAGCCCTTCGTGCCATATCTGTTGAG
The DNA here is from genome assembly GCA_013398175.1 of Climacteris rufus. Taxonomy (NCBI): domain Eukaryota; kingdom Metazoa; phylum Chordata; class Aves; order Passeriformes; family Climacteridae; genus Climacteris; species Climacteris rufus. The sequence continues at coordinate 685,211 of VZRZ01002180.1, read as the reverse complement.
AAAAGTTGCTCACACTGAGTGGTTGGGTCTCCCTTACCTGCCAAGCTGCAGGTGTTGGAGGGGTGATGAAGGACTCCCTGCAGCCCAGCTCTCCTGAAGTTCCCCCCCAGCTCAGAGTACTCAGGGGCCCCTCACATTTCCAGCCAGCATAAACATGGACAGACAGTATCACATCTGAGATAGAAATCCAGAGAGGATTTCTTTTCCAAGATCCTAACAAGAAATGAAGTCTTTCTGGCAGGTCCTCCATGAGGATATGCCAGCTGCCTGGTCAGCTGTGCAGCCCCACATCCAAGAGTCATATTTCACTTGGCCTCCATGGGAAGCAAAGGGAGACCCTGATTGCAGAGCTGGAAGGGGAAGTGCTTGGAGAGGAGTCAGCAAGGGGCCTCCATGTCCCTCTTTGGACAGGACCTGATCTTAAATAAGTGGCAGAGGGGCTGTGAGGTCCCATGAAGCTTGTGGGATGGAAGAAAAGGTTGACCAGAGGATGTTCCAGTCTCCTGCACCCAGAGTGAGGTCTGTGGCCTTTTCAGGGCTATCCCAGACTCACCGTAACCACTGTGTAACACTCACTGTAACACAGTGATGGCACGTTTGGAGCTTGTCTAAAATACAGGGGTGGTGTGTAGTGTTTTCTCAGCCACTGCAGCTCATCCCTGCATGTGCCATCACCTCCTTCTCTGCATGGCAGGAGGGAATGTGGTAGCATGGCAGAGGTCCCAGGGATACATGACGTCAAGGTCTACTCTGCCACACTGAAGGTTTCACCTGTCTTCCATGTTTCAACAATCTTCCCTTTACTCCTCACTCTTGATGTTGGCCTACTTGACTGCTGAGGGGCTTTCATGGATGATGTTGAAGTCTAACAAATAGTCATTTTACATCTGTTTTCCCCTAAGCATAGCAAATCAACATGCACTGCACCCTGTTTATTCCATGTTTTCTGGGGGCATATATCCTTTGGGCTTCCAGCCCTGGAATCCTCTGGAGCCTGGTTGATGTGCACACATGCTAGTACATTTATTGTTTTCTGTGAGAGGTCTCCTGGTTTACAGCACAGTGTCTCCACGCTTCTTCCACTTGGAGGAAGCCCAGCCTGGTGTTGGTTCTGGTGGATGCCTCTTTTCTGCTGCACATTTAATGATATCCTGACTCCAGCCTGGTCCAGAGAAGGAAGCTGATGATTTCTGTTCAGCAATTGAGCCGGGACTTTCACCTCCCGAGCACCACAAGGGCTTATCTGTTTAAACTTATGCATAAATCAAGGAGTGTGTGTGTCCTCTCCTGATAGCCCCGGAACCCCGCTGGCGCCAAGCGGACGCACGGAAAGGGCTGATAAACATCCTTGGTCCAGAAGGGCAGGATGTAAGAGATAAGCTGGAATTTGTGACTGACAGACAAATAGTATTTTACTCACTATAAAAGACAGCTGCATCTTCCCTTTAATGGAGTAATCTTCCATACACTCTCTGAGGTGTATGGAAAGGTTTCTCTCTGGGATTCCGAGACGTCAGATTCCTGTATTTTCTTCTCTCCTTGGAGTTGAGGGATAAAGGGAACCACCTGTACACCTTTCCTAATTGGTAAGTTGCATCAGCTTCCTAATTCTACATTTCCTTGGCTAGCTATAATATAGGTACCTTTATTGCACACTGAAATTACTAGTAGCTTTCTTTGTGTTATTCCGTGTAGTAATAGCCTGTTAGAATTGTAGTTTCATATGTGTTTTCCTGTGCCTATTCAATAAACCTGTCATATTGTAACAGACCTGGTCTCCATCGATAACGAACAAGGGAGGTAACGGAGTTTCTGGGGTGTGGGTCGCTCTAATAGAATTGAAATCCATTTAGGTGTCTCTCACATTCATTAACAGCAATTAAGCAAGTTCTTAACTATGTAAGCAATACCTGCATGTTTTCTGAGGCATAAAAAATGGAAGGATAAGAATACAACAGGGAAGTTTATTACATCCACATGAACTACAACTGTCTGTACTTCACTGTCCAAGCTTAGAAAAAATCCAGAAGGACATGAAGTGCATGATGAGTGACAAGGGAATAGGTTTTTTCTTTTTGCTCCTCTTAAACAACTACAGATGCCAGCAGCAGCAAAGATTTAAAAGATTCTGTTTGTAACATACAGTTTTGAAATCAAGTCTCTTCTTTTTCTTGAATTCATTAGCTTTCCTTTCCAAAGCTCTTCGTTGGGAAGCAAAAGAGCATGAATAAGTCTGTGGTAATACTATTAACTGGCAGGGAAGGGGTACTGTCCCAGCAAGAACAGGCTGGTGCAGATAGTGGGAACCAGGAGGATTTTCATTTTCACATTCTTCCTCTCAACTTTGTTTACTCACCACCTGCAGAAAGGCTGCAATGCCAAGCACCAAGATTTTTCTCTTTTACACATATACAAAACATTGCAAAAATCTCTTTGCTTTCTACCAGTTAAAAAAAATGGAAACACTTCCAAAGCTCAGAGCAGAAAGTGTTCTCTAACACAAGTTCACAATGATACAAATTGAAATACAGAGGTTTTTCCTTCTTACTAGCTACAACCTCACAGCTCACAACTAGTGTACCTACTACCAGCTATTAGCAGCAATAAGTGGACATTCATGTATCAAGGTATTTCTTAATCCAGATCTGAAGTCACTGCCAGAGGCTCATACTCTCTCTAGTGGTGCAGGCAGCAGCTTTGCCCATTATTCTGTCCAGGCCCTCTGGAGTGCTTGGAGCTGCAGTGCCCTCGAGCCATACCGAGCTGTGGGTGGTCAGGGGTCCCAGAGTGGTCCCTGAGCCCACCACAGTGCAGCAGAACAACTGAGAGCTCAGAGCCCCTGCTCTTCAGGGATACAAGACCTGACTTCCCACACAAGAAAGCATCTGCAAAACCACAGCTGGGTGATTTATAACCAATTTTTGTGCACTCCAGCCCTGGCCCCCTGATGAAAGCAATGAATTAAGAGTTTCAAGCTCTTACTAAATGAAACCCCTTTAGGGAAAAAAAATAATGCTGTGTGTAGCAAAGATTTTTCTGTGTCTTTTGATGTGATCCGACTTGTATTGCAAAGTCTTGCCTGATGCAGGCTAAAGTGTTTGTGCTTTGGCTCTGTCTGGTATTAGAGGTCATAAAAATTTGGAAAGACTTTTCCAGCAAGGTCCTTTGGAACATGAATTGTCCAAGCACATCGTGCAACTACTGTTTGTACTTGGGGGTCTGGACCACTTTGCCCAGGCCAGCACTCCCTGCAGACTTCTCATGAGCTCTGGCCTTCTCCAGGCTACGTGGTCGTTCTTTTCAAAACAGAGCAGATGAGAGCCATCAGGGGAACAGTAGAGCAGGGCATATATCAAAGCTCAGTTCTTGGGGACAGCAACCACCATATCTGCTCCAGAACAGGAATATGGTTCTGGTGACTTTAAAGTCCTGCTTTCTTCATCCTCATGGCAGGCAGCATGAGCAGAGCAAAGCATTTCCCAAGGTAAGTCATCCAGCTGTTCACATGGAGGAACTCAACTCCTCCCAGCCTGAATAGCCCCATGGCAGCCTGTACTTGCATCTGCCCTCCTGACTCTCATCCTGACACCACGGTGGGACATGAGAGGAAAGGTGTCACCATAGTGGCAAGGCCTGTATATAATATTGCATAGTACACTTAGATAAATGCATATACTGATGTTCACCATCAGATTACAGTACCTTGGCTGCATTGGCTAATATAATATACACACTGTGGGTTCTCTGATAATTCTGATTTGCTCAGTGCAGGGATAGTTTACCAGGTATGGCATTGTACATCTGCCACAAGCTGCCTCTCTTTTAAAGAAAAGGTAAAATGTCTGAGAAGTGCATTTTCTCTTGTAGATTTAGACACAGGTGGTTGCTGTGTGATGCATCATGTCTACTGGTGCTCCCGACGTGCTGTCCCTGCACTCAGTGAAAGTTCACCAAAGAAAGAGGTCATCCCTGTAGCAAATGCCCCAGCAGCACATGCTCTGGTTTCCAGGTCTCACACGCAGCCCATGCAGGGTGCACAGCCCTCAGAGTGACTGTGCTGCTGCTGTGGGTGGCCAAGTGGCTGTGTGTTCTGCTGGGTTTTTTAAATTCGTCTTTGTTTTGCAGAGATTCATTTGAATGCTGACGAAAGTGCCTGGAGACATGGGGATGTGCTTTAGACAAATGCTGTATGAAGTGTAGTGTCCAAGTAAGCTGTAGCATGCAGACTTGCAAATGCTTTTGTGGCTCTCTCCCAGAAGGATACAGCAGTTATATTCTTGGGAACTATTCCCTCTTTGTTTTCCTCTGTTGGTTGAGGAAGGGGTAATTTTTACTACAATTACAGTGAGTTTAAATAATGACATCTATATGCTGAAATTGCTTTCTGCCCTGCTTTTATTTTTGAAACTATTTAGATAACATTTCGTTACAGAGGAAAGCTGCAGTAATGGAAGAAATAATAAATTCAGAGTGTTATGGTGACTCTCTAACACCATGGTGCTCTTTTGATAATGATTCAAAAGAAGCTCACCAAAGGTAATTTTCTTAGGCTGGAGAAAACAGGGGATATAAAGAACTGGGATTGTACATGGGACCCAAAAGAAACTTGAGAAGTGACCTTAATTCTGCGTACTACTATCTTGGGGGGTGGGAGGGGAGAGGGGAAAGGGCAGAAATGCCAATTATTCCAGGGCTTTTCAATCTTGTGAGCAAGATTCAGAATAGCCATGGTTGAAGATTAACAAAGGTCAAAAATAAAATTAGAGACCAGGCACACTGGTGTTTACTGATGATAAATACTGGGAGCAGCAACTCAAGGAAGAGATTAATTAGTTGATTATTGATGTCTTCCAAAGAGGTCTGAGCCCTTTCTGGGACACAGGCCTCAGGTAAGCAGACATGAATGGCATTAAATGGTCATGTCTTTTGATTTGTCTGTTCATCTGATCTTCTTTTCTGACTCTGTGAACAAAGGATAGCTGCAATGAAAATTGGTGCCTTACAGTCTTCTAGTCTTCTTTTTCGATATTAAAAAAGGAGTTGGAGTCCATACAAAATTGAAGTAACCTAATGTGGAGAACAGAACACTGTCCTCTATTATTGCAGACAGTTAATTAAACTTTCCAACAATACTTAAAAGAACAATCTCCAATCTCTTCCTTGAAGATGTGGACAAACAGACAGCAGACATAAAGTCCTATAGGATCAGTACCAGCTAGATCTCATTGATTCTATATAAAGACTACACTAATCATCATACAGATGCCTAATCTGTAGGTTTCACACTGATATAGCTTCAGCACTGACCTGCAAGTTTCCCAGGCTGGCAGAAGTTGCCTGCCTGCAGTGTATCAGGTTGATAGATGCTTAGGAGTATGTGGACTTTTAAGAAGCTGAGGCTTTCCTGTAAATTGTAAGGCCGCATTTTTGATGCACTGTAGAGACCTCCTTCTATTTCTTTTGAGATTTACAGCAAAGAGAGCACTTGGCAGCTTGAAGAGGACAGATTACTGCCCATCCAATCCACCAGTTCTCCTATATTAAACCTGTTTGGTTTAGTATGATAAGTAGTGACTGCCACAAACTGGGACTGTTTTTTTTTCCTCTGGGAAGGAGGAAATGTTTTGCATAATTGAAATACTTTGTAGTAGGGAAGGAGAGTTCAAAATCCATTTCAAGATCACATGCACCCAAAGTATACAGAGTCGTCTGCTTGAAATGACGTCTTTTCAGAACAAGAATACCAAGGTTATTTCAGTTCTGATCACCATGCTCAGGCTTAAAATAATCAAAGCCTGTTATCTGGATCCCTGCAATAACATGACTCACCAGCTAATGATGACAGTGTCTAACACATGATTCCGTTGTTACTTTTTAAGATATGGAAATAAGGAACTTCCAGTGCAGCTTAATCTTCAACATTTCATTTCCCATTTCTGTTAATTCATTGCAGAATAATTCTGAAAATATAGTATATTCTCTTCTGGCAATTACAAGTAGAAGACCTCTCTCAGTTATTATATACTAGTTTCTCGTAATGTGAAGTTGCCCAAGGGCCCCTAAGATACAGTAAGAGGCCTGAACATGTCTCATTAAATGATTGCTATGACCACAACCAAGAAGAAAGCATGATCATTAAAAAAAAAAAAAAAAGGAAAAAACAAGTAACATATAAACATTTTTACCTAGTTTTTGCCTGTTTGCAGAAAAACAATGTGCCCTATGGATAAAGGAAGGAGAAATGCACGTTTCTCAAACGTTTTCTATGTTTCTAGATTGTGCTGTTATTATCTTCTGTTCACAGCCTGCTTCCCACAGCCCTCTGGTTGTGAGTGCTGGTGGGTAGCTTCAAATGGCCTCAGACTTGGCAGGTCTTGGGTGTGTAGAAGGAGCCAGGTGTCACCCAAACATGGGGCATCCATGGGCTGCTGCTGACATGGTTTGTGTGCGGGGGCTGGGTTCAAAGTGTTGAGCAGGCCATGGGGTGCAAGATTTGTTTCTTCTGGCCTTAGCTGTCTACAATTTGGCTGCCTGAAACTGAGAAAAGGCTGTGATCTTTGTCTACCTACAACAGAGAGCAACACACACCTCCTAAGATGCATATTGCCTGAGATGCCTGTCATAGGGTGGCATGAATTGCTTTCTAGACTTGACTTTAGTGAGCAAACTGGAGCACCTCAGTAAACGGTAACAGTCAGGGAGATCATAGGAGAGGTTGCAAGGTAAGAGATCCCTGAGTTCAAGTCAGGGCTTTTCAGCTGATTTGCTGGATGATCCAGTGGTAGCAGTGGTGGTGCTGGTGACATCCTTCTGCTGGAGATCACCAATCTGATTGTGCTGCTTTTTTTCTCCACCCCTAAAGGTCGCCACTGCGAGGTCCATCAGATGACTGGAAACTACATGTGGGACCAGAAGAGAAATGTATCCTTTGATATTGGTGTGAATAAAGAAAGCCTGCTGCCTCTCTGGTGGAACGGATCGGAGCCTTTGTGGGTCACAATGATGAAAGCTAAAAAGAACGTTTCCATGTACTACTGGCCAGGTTAGTATTCTAAAAATTGCTACAATGCATCTTGATATCTGAGCACTCCATATGCCGTAGGAATGACTCTCTAATACAGTTCTGAAATATAGACAGGAATTTTATTTGCCACTCATAGAAATAAATTATCTTTTCTTAGGTCATGATAATTTGCATAGGCTTAGAAAGGAGGAGACTGAAGTGTCACTGGAGGCAGCTTTCCTCTAAATGCTATCTTCAGGAGGGCACTGGCTTGCAGAACATCCCCTCCTCCATCAATTGCTCATTCCTCTTGCCCACCTGTAACTTCTGCTGTGCTCAGTAGTTGCTCCATGAGTGGTTTATGGTCCAATCAAAGTTAAACAGTAACCACCCTCCCCCAATGCTTGTTTGGTTTTAATCTAGAAATTAGTAGCTGAGAGCTGAAGATGATCTGCTCTGTGGGGACAAAAAAAATCCAGCTGAAAGCAAAGCATCCTTGTCCTCTGGTTGTCCTTCATTGTTAATTCAGCTGAGGTCCCAGTTGCTCTGAGTCTGATCCATTCATTTGGAGGGACTTGGCCTTTCTGATCCTCATTTGTTAGATATTGGACCACTGGAATGACTATGGATGTATAATAATGGGTCCTTTTTAACAAATAGAAGTATTGTATCCCCTTAGGCTATCCATTTAGGGACTCACATGGAAATAGATGTTCCAACTGTGCAGCCAGACCAAATCCCTTGCAAAGTACCCAGATTCTCAAATTTTTTTCCTTCTAACTCTGCTGCCTATACTAAGCAGTCTGTGGATGTCCTCATATGTGTAAGTGCAGGCTGGAGGACCACAGAGCTGTTAGAAGAGCTGTACTGAATACAGCCAGTGCCAGCAGGGCAGCAGCAGCAGCTGACTCATGGCACGGGCTCCTGGCCAGCTTGTCTCTGCATCCCAATGCACATGTGCCTGGCCACAGTCTTTCCATGCCATGTGGCTAATGGTGTCCTGGCAAAAAGCCCACGGTTCTAAGGAATGGGAAGAAAGAGAAAACCAAGATGGAAAACACTGAAAAGCCATCCAGAGCGTTTCTACAGTACTGAAGAGCAAAAAGATCTGAGGGTGACAATATTGCCTTATGGACTCCAAGGCAGTCAGAGGGTTTGGATCAGCCCGGAAAAAATGCTGCTTCTTATTGAAGATGTCCCAAGTAATCAAACAGCAAGGCAAATTGTAGGATGTAGAAATTACAAAAGAATGTAGGAATTATCCTAAAAATTTACAAAAAGATCTCTTTCTGTAGACTATTCATTTTTAACTACTATTGTAATTGCTCTCAATAGGTATAATTATGCACTGAATAGATGGAACAGCCTATGGAGAGCTGCTGAAATCCAAAAAACCAGTATCACTTTCCATTAAATGCCTTTGGACTTACCTAGCTCCTTCATGTTGCCCTTTGAGCAGTATTTCCTGGGAAGAAGACATATGAGGTGTATATATATGTATCCCTGTACACATGTGTATACCTGTCACTCTTCTCTGCCTGCTATTTCCAGCTGAAAATTGCAAGGAACAATAGAGCTTCCCTTTCCCCAGTGCTGATGCTGCCAAGTGCATGCATTGACTCTCTTACGACACAGAGGGGGAACTTTTTGCATGGATCTGGTTTTTTAACTGTGGACTGTGACACGTACATCTGTCTATCCTTAATTATTTATCTGTGATGGCTGACCTTTGACAAAGGCATCAGTGCTTCCATTCAGCAAATGCTGAAGCACATGCTTATTTTAAGGGTATTCACGGTCTCAAAGGACACAGTGGCCACACAGGGTCAGGCACAGGAAGCAGGGTGAAATGTGGAACCATTGAACTAAAACACAGGGTTGTTGGGTTGCAGCAGGACTTTAGATGTAACTGGACTGAACAGAAGTCACTCCAAATGCAATAGTATTTATTATATTTTCCCTGTATGACTTTTTGTAATTGTTTTCTAGTTCCATAGTAAGGACAAAATGCTAGATCTATCATTTTAAAGCTTAAATTCTTAGCAAGCCATTTGAACGGGAAGCGATACCAAACAAAATGAAAATAAAAAGATTTAATAACCAAGTTGAGTAGAGGTTCCACAGACATCTGCACTGCATATGATCTGCTATTAGTGATTACCTTTCCAGCCTGAAGATACACTGCTGCTTAGTAATGAATCTTGCAAATATGATAAACAGAAAAAGTTTGGGAAACTCTTGATCAGAACAGCAATATATAGTCAAATTCATCACACTTTGTTCTGGAAGATGCTATTTTCTCTTTAGTCAGCAGTGAAGACAAATAAGATCAATCAACCATAGCAGGAATGCATTGGAAATGCCAGAGTACTGATTCCCAGGATTAACTTGCACCACTGCCATTTCCTCCTCAGAGCCAGTTCCAAGCTCTGCAAAGTCGGAACCAAAATCTGCCGCCTCATTTTCTTCTCTACGTTCCTCTCTCATGTGTAGTCAGTACTTAATGAAATAAAATCCAGAACCCAGCACACAGGAGCACAGAGCAGGAGAGCTATCAGATGTGAAGAACCATCACACAGCTTTATGTGCAACCCTAACATAAACCCAGTAAAGATAACTCATGGGCAGAATTCATCTGGGATCTCTTGACTAGAAGCAAAGGAGCCAAACTATCACCATGCCAGGGGTCCCAAACATCACTTCTGCCAAATCATCAGGCCTTGGCTTGTAGGGATATTTTTCTCCTTCCGTCACGCCGTGCATGGGGTGAGAGGCGCAGCCTCACACCCAGGTTGCCCGTCGGAAGCACTGCTGCTCCAGTGGATGGAAAATGCCCAGAGAAGTGCAAGAGCATCCCGGCATTACTGCTGAGGTCAAAGCTTTGCAGTGGTCCTCACCCTCAGGCCAGTAAGCGGTGCCATCCCAAGTGCTCAAGCTCCTTCATTTTCCAGCAGCCTATGCAACTACTTCAGCTGAAGTGCAACGACAGCTTCTCTAAACACTGAAATGAGAGACAAAGGGGGAAAAAAAACCCTCTACATTCAACTTTTGCCATTTAAACACAACATTTACCAGACTGTACAGCTAGGCTGGAAAGTTTTCAAAATCTTCTGTTATGACATGTAGTGTCCAACTGTTACATAAATGTTTAGAAATGCAATTTAAAGCTGGCAGAGGTTCAGGTCTCCATGTCAGATAGGTAAAGAGGAGCCTATATATCACTCTGAAAGAAGTCCTTGTTCCTGCTCCAGTAGTTCAGGTTTTTAAATAAAGGTTTAGCATCATACAAAAGTATGCAGAAAGGTATCTAACATATTACATCTTAGTAAATACAGCTTAACTATTTGTAGTTTAACCAAGAAAATCTCAACATTCCCTTTGGCTGGTTCCAAATCTGTTTAAATTTCCTTCCCCATAACATTTAAATGAGTATTTTGGACTTGTAACAAGCCTTAACATTACAAATCCAAATTTAAGTTCCATTCATCATAGAGGCTAGGAAAAAAAAAAAAAAAAGGAAAAGGAAGCTCTTGGTGCCTAAGCAGCTTGAATTTCCAGTACTGCCAGTGAACTGCACACTTGAAGACCAATATTTCATGGCCAAAATTATTTTGAATTGTTGCTACCCTGTAGTCTTTTATGTCATGCTCATCACTTGACAATCTAGAAATAGCAAAGGTATCTCAGCAACTAAAATATCCCAGATCCCCAAGAGGTTAATGTTTCCAGTTAAAATTATCTCGTGAGTAATTCTGAGGAATGTTATCTGAGAAAATTACAATCTGATGTCAGTATTTGAAGAAAAAAAGAGGCAAAGTGATTGTATTAGTGACTATGAGCAGTCATCCACCTGAACTAAAACACAAGGCATGTTCAACGTCTTTCCAAATGCATTCTGAACTTCGTGCCTGGCCTTGGAGTCAATCTTGAGCCAGACTCAAATATCAGAGGATAAACTGGCTCCAAAGTTCCAGTTCAGCATCTGAGGTAGTTGAAAACCCACGTTGTACTGCTAGTAGCACCTAGGACATCCTGCAAAAGACCAAAGCTCTGTGCCCTCATGGCAGGATACTTCCTGGATATGACTTCAGGCCATTCATGGAATACATTTTTTCTGATGATTCGGTTAGGTAGCATGTGGGACCTGTCTCTGTTGCACAACATAGTTTCTTGGGGATGCTGTGTGCACGTGTATAGAAGTGTTATTGTGGGATGATCTAGGCAGTCAGTTCTTGTCAAGTAATCTGCTGGCTGTTCATCCCAGTTGCAGACAACTTACATAGTGGATCATGGTGGAGAGATAAACACCGAGAGATAAACCCTATCTTCATGCAGAAAGGGGAGGATTAAATCATATGTTTGGGGCAAAAAGGGAAGAATTAAATAAGCACCATCCCACAACAAGAAGCAGAGGGACCCAGATGTAGACAGATTCAGGCTTTGGCTTAGAGTTGCCTTTTTGACCACACTGTGTTGCTGTATACAGAGGCCATTTTGCAAAAATTCTCTTTTTTTTTTTTTTTCCCTCTCCTTGTGCCCCAGGAATACATCAGAAAATGCCTAACTTGTGTTGGGAAGACTCTGGGGCTCTGGAATAATAATTTGCATTAATCCAGTGTTTGTGGAAGCATACTTCTTTTAAATATTAATGTTATTCAGCAGCATAGTAACTGGAGAGCAAAAGGGCGAAGAAACCTCACAAAAACATGTTTTTCCATGTTCAGGGCCATGTTCTCCTGTAGGATTTGTTGCTATAAATTTTTAGGCCACAAAACAGACTTTATTTTACAAGGAAGGCTGCAAGTTACCAAGAGAGTTAATTGGCTTACACTGTTTTAATAAGACCTCCTGGGAAACAGATTTAATAGTGGAGTGCCAGTATCACATAATAAAATACAGTTTATAGAGGATATTACAACATAAGATACAGTGTGTCTAACTGGAAAGTATTTGCTGAACTTTCAGAGAACAATATCTAAATCTATTATGTTGGAAGCCTGGCAATGAGGCTATATGGCCACAGTAGTTAAAATATAAACAAGCTAGTGATTTAGATGGAAACAGTCTGCCATGAGGGAATCAAGCATTTTATTGTGGGAAGGTCACACGGAGACCTCCCTTTCAGAGAGGAAATAAAAGGATCCAATGTACAGTTTGCTACAAGCACTCATCAAACCAACCTCTCTTCCCTTTTGCCTTCCCAACCACATGGTTTCCTGCAGGGAAGGTGTAAGGTAAGTAATGTCACAGGGAATTTACAAACCTGAACTTGGACCCCATGGTGTGGGGTCTGTGATCAAGGTGAAATAGCAGAGCTTAGCATATTTTTTGCTCGTAGGTTGCGAGGTGGAAATCCTTGGAGTCAGACCAAGCTACTGCCGCGAGTACTTCAGTGTCCCAACAGACAAAAACTTTGCAGATGCCATCAGCGATGCCCTCGAGTCCTTGTGGTATGTCACTAGATTTCTGTGGTGTGGGGTTTCCTCTCTCTAGGACAAGTATTTGGGTTGACTGTCAGGGAGATTTTCAGGGTGGGCTTCCAGGTAGGAAGATGTAGGCTGAGATTGCTTTATAGCAGTGTCATAGAAACAACACTGTAACAGAAATAGGCCCTTACATTAAGATTGGAGGGAAAGATGTGCTCCTCTGTTTCTGTGTAGGCTACAACAAAGAGGAGACATCCTGACTTACTACTTTAAATTTGCTGTTTCAAACAACTTCAGGATAAGCCTGTGCATGTCTGTTCATTGACCTGCAAGAACAGACTTTGAAATGCTTGAATTTAGAGAGGGAATTTGGAAATTCTGAAATTCAGCTCCAGTCACTTGTTTATGAGACTGATGCTTTGGCTTTTTCTTCATTTTAGAACATCTCACACACAATATTTTTGAGAGGGCATTCATTTTGTGCAAATATGAGTAGAGAATAGAGTAGAACAGAAGAGTTGAGTTGGAAGGGACCTACAACAACCGTCTAGTCCAACCAATGGGAGTATATCTCTCAGAAAATTCCTAGGAAAAATGTTTGCTCCATACCCAGCTTTCAAGTTCCATCATCTCTCATTCGATAGCTAATTCGCTCCAAGCCACCAGGCTGCCTGCTGCTTTCTTTGTTGGAAAAGAGACACAACAGTGTTGGTGGAACAACTTGCAAGAGGTGGAAGTTGATGGTTTCAAGAAAAGAGCAAATCCCTGCCACCATGATGTCTTCCATAAATGACAGCTACAGTCTTCTAAAGTGCCCAAATCCTACAGATCATGCCAGAGCTCTAGGAAGTCCTGTCTCTGGTGTCTATTTACACACCATTCCTGGTGAATTTCTTCCTGAGTTCTTTTTCTTTAAACTAAGTGCCCCATCTCCAACAAGGCAAGAAAGAGGAAAAAGGAATGATTTTAAATAAACGTAATGATCAGTTTTGGGTGTAAATACTGCAGGGACTTAAAATAAGAAGGCAGAGTAGAGAATGAAGCGATTAAGAATCAGGTAGGTTTTCCTTATTCTTTCTCTCATTCATCCTCTTCGTTTATTTCTCTAAGATTTATAAGAAAAAGTTCCATGGTGCTAGGCCAGCCCATAAGAAGTAAAACCTCTGAAGTGCTTTTACTGTAGGCATATTCATTTAGCAGGAATTAACATCTCTGATTAGAACAGTCTTGAGCTTGTCACCTATATCTTTTGCAAGTGCTTTTCACTTCTGAAGTTGTTCAAAGGCTGGCAAATGCAGTGTGTTTCCTTTCCACACCCCAGGTAATTGGAAAAGCCCATTAGGCTGAGACTGTCGTTAGCTCTATGTGAGAAAACAGCCTGTGGCAAAGGCAGTCTGTTGCCTGGAGCAGTGCCTTGCTCGGTTGCCGTTGCCCTAATGGCAGGTATTAGTAGTTGAACTGCACTTAAGCTCCCACCATTAGCAAACCTTGCAGGGACTCCAGGGTAGAGAGAGCCAGCCCTTTATTGTGGCATGGTGGCCTAGGGGTTAACTTGGCTTTGAGCACAGGAATGTCCTGACCCATCTTAACTTCACTGATGTAGAAAGTTTTATCAGTGCAAGGGCAGAAGTACCTCAGTCATCAGGGAACCACTGAGCTTCTCTTGCAACCAAAGGAAACCATCCTTCAGGAATATTCTCCAGTCTCTTCAAACAGGTGCTTCGAGACCACTATTTAGACAAAAAATATTCAAAACAAAGTCAAGCATCTGTTTTTGGCAAGTGAAACAAAAACCTCCCTTGTATCTTTTCCACAACTATAAATTAAGGGCTGTTGTAATCTACCTACCTTCCTGGACAGGTGTCATGAAGTCTGCATCATACTTGCAAAGTGTGCTGGTGAAATAGAAAACCCTTTTTGGTATTGCCATCAATGCCATCCAAATTTCTTCAGTAGTCTTTTTTTAGTCATTTATTTGGAAAGTTACTGGTGATAGAAGAAGACAGGACGAACACACAGTTAGAAAGACAGATTACTCCTCCCATGCAAGTCATGATCACAGTTTTCTTAGAAGACTTAGAACCCCCTTTTCTTTCCTTTCGAAGAACAGGCAAAAATGGAAATAAAGTCAAACTCAATCTTAGAAGCTCCAGATGTGCTGTACCAAATCCTGCAAACTCCTAAGCGTGCTGCATAACTGGAACTTGTCCCACTGAAGTCATTAAATATTCTTCCTTACAGTACTGAGCCCTCACTGAGGAATCTCACCACAGCCTAAATGAGATCACTTGTTTTATGCAATAAATCTCATTCTTAGCTTCTATCTTGATTGAAATGATCATTTAGGGGAGATAATGAAATTATCATTTACAGGGGAGAAGATAAATTAGTTTAAGTAATATAGGCACTGCAGCAGAAGCAAACTATTTCAGTAGGTTCAATGAGTGTGTATGCAATAGAGAAATTACAGGGTTCAATTTTAGAAATTAATTTATGCCTAATATAGATGGAAAGTAATGCTTAAAATGAAACTGGAGAGAGGGAAGGGCTGCTTCATTTAAATTATTTTTAAATCTTGAAGAGTGAGGAACAACACTGCTCTGCAGTGAGGAAATTCCCACCACAGTAGAGACCTTCATCTTCTTACAGGACTGCTCCTCTGAGGCCTTCTGCAAACTGAGAAATGCAAATAACAGACCCTAATTCATGCATTCAGTCCCTCACCTCCGATATTTCCTCTTCTGTCCCACTCATTGCAGCAGACTACATGGATGTCTTTAATCAGAGAAAATGGACCTGTCAGGATATCACAAGTCTTTTTGTAGAGATCTTGATCTGGATGAGAGCATGTATTATGGATGGCACACTGCCATATATTAAGTACAGCACAAAAAGACTGGGTTTGAACTTCATGAGCATAGGTTTGTGATTTTATCCACACAACTGCTCTCAGGGAGATTTACAGTGAACTACAAAGTGGTCATGAAAATGAAATTAAGCACTGATGTGTGTGCTATCCCCACTAATTAGGCTGAGGGCAGAAAAGTGTAATCAGCTAAACTTGTGCAACTCTGAGATCACCTTAGTTTCCCTTGCTCATATTCCTGAATAAAACCCCCTTCTGAAATCTCATCCCAATTCATAGTACTCAGTATTTTGCAGGGAAGGGCTCATCCTGAGTTGACCTCTGTGGTTTGGAAGACCTCACACAGGAGAAAGCCAGAAGTGCCAAACTTTAATTAAAGCACAGTTGACTGGTAATTTCCACATTCCTTTTAATAGGGGCATTCAGCACAGAAATCAGTATTTCTTAGTTATTAAAGGGAAAGCTGCCTTCTTAATTCAAAGAGTTTAGTAGAAGGCTGCCAGGCCAGCCTATGCTTGCATATGGCAGTCTCTACCTGCCACCTCTGATGGGAGTCTCAGATAAACTCAGGAGTCTGGGTGTAAATAATGAGCCCAGCAGTGCAATAGTGGTAGGACAGCACAGGTTGGAGGCAGAAAATGGGGTTTTGTGGCTCTACATGCTGATGAAGACAATAATGCCAGCAGCCAGGAGGTGTCCACGTGTGTCAGCCTCTCACTCCTTGCCCTCTCTCTCGTGCCCAGCAACGACAGCGCCGAGATGGCCGCGGTGTACTACGAGCGCATTGATGTGGAAGGCCACCACTACGGCCCCTTGTCCCAGCAGCGCAAGAACGCTTTGAAGGAGGTGGACAAAGCCTTGAGCAACATGATCTCGCTCATCAAGGTGAGTGGCATCCAAAAACCCAGCTCCTGCATGCCTTTTAAAACTGCTTTTTGTGGCACTGCCAAGAGCCTATTTAACACCTGTAACTGAATGCAGTGGCTGTAAACTTTTATTGTCTGAGAAATAGGCTACTGAGATCACGTGGAAGTCAAGGCACTGTTACCCTGATTATTATTTTCATTGATGGCATTATAACCCTCCTAGTGGATTTATACCGATAGCCACAGGAAGCCACAAACCAATATACATGTTGCTCCGTTTATGACTTGTGTTGCTAGCTGAATTTTATTGTAGGTGAAGGAATCAAAACTCTGGTTTTGTAAGGTTTGTGGAACCAGACTATTAACTTTTATAGCAGTTTCTATGGCAGTATCAGAACTCTGTACTTTAAACGTGGTTTTAAAAAATCATTATCTAAATGATTTTGCAGTGAGAAAAGCTTTTGTGTAAATGGCAATTCTATGAATATTTCTGACAATGGAAAAGGCATGTTGGAGTTTTTTATGTGTTTCAGTGAGGAGAGGAATACGTTATCTTCAATTTCACTGAATTATGAGAGCTGTAATGCTAAGTGCTCATGTTTGGGAGGGAAAGAGACAAACACCTCTTCCACAAGCAGTATCATGGCAAAATTGCCAAGTGGACTTATTTTGGGAAAACTCTGGTGTTAACCTCTCAGACCCGTCCAGAGCAGCAAGTGAAAGTGGATGTCCACCATTATGGGTGGTGGCAAAGCACACTGCAGGACATTTGTGGATGTGATCCTTCCTGCCAACTTCCACAGAATCAGTAGAGGTCAAATGGGGATTTACATTTTCCAGGAGGCACAGACAGTGCAAAGATCTTACCTGGCCCTAAATGTTGTCATGCACTTGCTTCACAGAGGAAAGGCCTTCAGAATGACATCAACGTCCTCCTCTTCTCTGATCATGGGATGACAGACATCTCTTGGGCAGATAAAGTGATTGAGCTGAAAAACTATATCAATATGAGTGATACCATACAAATGAAGGACCGAGGTCCTGTTGTGAGCCTCTGGCCAGCTCCAGAGAAGCATGCAGAGGTAAGTACAGCTTAGTTGTACTACTTAGCTTTGTGTTTCCTCAGTTTTTATGCCAGTTGTGTCTTCCATTTTCTCATAACATCCAAATACTGTTCTGAGAGGTATCTGCAAAAATCAGCTCTTATCAGGAGTCAGACTTGGATCCTGTGACACTCTTGTGATACTGATTTCTGATGGAAATTTAAAAGGGCAAAATTAAAAAGGCAAATTAAAAAGCATGAACTTACACTGTTATATGGCCAGGGTGCATGCAAACAGTCTCTCCAGGAGTTGTATATCTGTGATATTGTGAACATTTCAACTTAGTGCCAGAACTGAAAGTTGTCTTAGAGGTGTGCATGAGCAAGTGCATCACAGGACATCACAGCAATGATATGCTTAACCCAGAGCTCCCTGTTTTTGTAGTCCAAACCTTCAAACAAGGGCGAATTGCATCTTCACACAGACGTGGGGTTTCATCTGACAAAGCACATGCTTCTCTCTCATTAAACAGCCTAATATCCCTAAGGAGAATAAAGTACAATGCCTTGCACTATAGTTTTGTTTCTTTCCTTAATTTGTTTTTAGGATTTCTTACTGGAGGGCTGCTTTTTAAGCAAAACAAAATTGATTTTCAGTTTCCCAATAGCTAGATTCTCTATTCCTAATTCACTTTAAAGAGCTATGTTTGTGACTTGGAGTGTTTGATAACATAATGATTGTCACCTCTAAGAATTACCCCATTTCGAAGCAGCAGAAGTACTGGTGAGACACCAGGACCACTCTCTACTCCCAGTCATGGTGGGAGGAATTGTGCCATCACACACTGGTGCTGTCCTTATAGTCACTGCACATCAGTGCACATATCTGGCACACATATGCACACAAGGGTGACTTTACTAAAAGGCTAGTGAAGAACCTTTCATTCTTTGCAGAACTGAGCTATTTATTCCTGAACACTATTTATATTAAACTTGTTAAAGAACAATATAGAGACTGGGGACTCCAATATGAACATGTTCTTCAGGCATTTAAAATATTTTTTCTGAATGATTTGAGGTGTAATGACATTTGTGTGATTATATTCCAGACAGTATGATTAATCTTAATAAACCACTTGCATGTCATTGTGCAGATTCAAAGCTGCAGGCACTGGCTAATTAACCTCATGTCAGATAACTAATGAAGCAGATAACTGAGCACTATCAATCCCTTGATAGTGATTAACTGCTTAAGTGCAAGAAACACAGGTGAGGTGACATTAATTCTTCACTCAAGAGCACAAAGAGGGAATGAGTGGCAGAGGCTGAAGATAATATCCCTTTTTCTCATCTGTACACAGTCCACATGGTGCCTTTGAGCATCTCTCACCACTTCACCTACTCCTGTGAAGGTGTAGTTTCTCCCAGTCTGTTTCTGTTGGCTGGTATACTCACATGTATTCATTTGTAAATGTGTGTGTTATAAATACATATGATACATTAATTCATGCATTCCTATGTGTTTATGATCCGGGTTTTTAGACTCTCCTAAACCACACAAGCATGTTTTGTCCCACCACGATCTGTGGACAGGCAAAGTCCCAGTTTGAATGTGCTGATGATTAGCCATTACAGGGGATTAGCCATTTCGCAAATTCAGGTGTTTCCATGTACCCATGGGTGTCTTAAGATTTGTTTTCTTTGCAGATATACCAAAAATTGAAAGCTGTGGAACACATGGATGTTTATAACATACAGGATATTCCAAACAGGTTTTTCTACAAAAAAGGAAAATTTGTGTCTCCACTAACTCTCGTGGCTGAGGAAGGATGGTTCATAGTAGAGGTAAAGTATAGAAGCAAAATACTTAGACAGGAATGTGAAAAGGTGCAATATATTAAAACAGTCAGAAAATTTATAATTCTGTGCTGATCACTGAGTTAAAGTCAATGGACTGACTACAAAACTAATGTCAAATATTGCTGTGTGCTTAAAAGAACTTAAAGGTATTGCAGCTATCCTGAAGGTAGACAGTTAAATGTCTACCTTTTTTTTTTTCTCTGTTGTCATAAAGCAGGAGTAGTTCTTGTATTTCACATTCTAGTTCTGTTGCTTTACTCTTTTTCCTTCTGTGATCTGTCTTCATCTCAGGCACAAAATAGTGTTTCCATTTCAAGTCCTTACTATCCCTCCATTCAGCAGTACCTTGTGGCAACTTTTCCTTCTGCCTGGCTTTCCACCCACCAGACTGTCCTAAAAACAGCCCATTTCTTCCAAGCCCTCCAGTCTCCAAAGGGTCAGACTGGGGGTTTACTCCTCAGAGATGCCCAATGCACACACTGAAAACCTGGGAACTTGTTACTCAGAGAACTCACACACAAAGAGATTTTTCCTTCTAACTTATTTTCTTACTATAGATTGTTGTTGTAATTTGGTACTTGCATGACTACTGGGCATCTCCACATTCCAGATACTAATTGCAGCTCAGCACAGCTCAGAAGGTGAGGCAGCTATATATCTTCTAAGGAGGTAAACTGGGGAATGGTACTAACTGATTTGCCCAAGGCCACACATGAAGTCAGTAACTTGGCAACAGAACCAAGGAGTCCTGGGTTTCCATCACGTCCCAGCACAGTCAGTGCACATCACTGCCTTGCAGATTATTGTAACAGAGCTGAGCATCTTCTTTCATGACCTTCAGAGCTACTGCTCACCAAGCTTTACTCAGGACAGTCCACACTACCACATTTCTCACTAGCCAGCCTGAATTTAGCAAAATGGTTTCTACAGCTGATTAAAAATGCACCTCTAAAAAAACCTAATGGCTTTTGAGTACAGATGGGTGAGTACCACATTTCTGGTTAAAGAAAAGGTATAAAAAGCCAGAGTTAAGATTTAAACAGGTAAAGTAGGAATCTGAAACATTTTTGCCAAAATTATTTTTAAAAATTACTGCTAAACTCTCTTGTACCAAAGTTCAAAACAGAACGTTTTTACATATTCTATAGAAAATAAAAAAGCACTTAAAAATCATTGAAACTCTGACAAACCTTAATAACAGTGCAGCAAACACTGCTGCTATGATAATTATTTCTGTCTCTCTGCCCATTCCTTCCCATTGTTTCTGATTTTCAAGAATGTCCTCTCATTAATGCTGTCAGATTTTCCTTCTCTTTGGTACATTTTCATTATCTGTGAATGGGATATGAAAATGAAAGTTTCCTGTCATATTTTCAAAGCAATAATTGAGCCTTCTATTACACTTCCTGCCCAAACCACTGAAGAGAGGATGTTCAGCTCTTCCCTGTCATGATCCCAGAGTGTTTTAACTCTCTGTTGGCTAGCAGATAGCTAAAAGCTGTTTGAAAAGAGGGGTTTTGTTGTTGTTGTTTTTTGAAAGAGACAAAGGGGATGTATCTGGAAAGTTGTTTTCCTCAGCAAAGGGCATAGGAACGAAAGCCCGTCTACATTTTAGTTAAAGCAGGATGAGGAGGGATTTTACATTGTATCAAAGGTGATCTGCTCATATTACTTTGTTCCCTTCACACGAGTGAGTGGTCTCCATCCTTTGAGCAGAAGTTCCCCCAGCTGCTCTCCTGTGTGCAACAATGGTGTTAGCCCTCAGGGCTGTGTGCTCACTCTGTACCCATCCCAGTGTACTTTCCTAACATTTAGGGAGCTACAGCATAAGGAGGTGCTATGGTAGGAAGAGGAGAAGGAGTCTGTTTTCTCCTTGGCTTGCTCTGAGCACTGTCAGGCAGATGGATGGGGACAAGAAAATAAATTTGTCGACTAAAATAGTTTAATTTAATCCATAAGAGACTGCCCAGAGAGGCTGTGGACTCTCCCTCACTGGAGATATTAAAGAACTGTCTGGATGCAATCCTGTGCAATGTGATCTAGGATAACCCTGCTTGAGCAAGGAAGTTGGACCAGATGATCCACTGTGGTCTCTTCCAACCTGACCCATTCTGTAGTATTGTGGAATTATCTGGTACATCTGCTGAGTATTACATATGAAGAAACAGGGGGTTCCCCTGGAAAATAGTTGGAAGAGCTACACCTTTTAGTTGCAACTACTGCTGTCCTCAGTGCACAGTCAATTTTCTTTCTTAAGGAAGACGACAAAAAAATCAGACAAAATAAATGTTTATAAAAGGAAAAGGATCCTCAGTTAATCGGCTTCACCATCTGCAGGAGTTGTGGCACAACTTGTTGAAGCTGGGAATGTGGGAAACTCTTTTGGGACATCTCCTGTCCTTCTGCATCTGAGTGTGAAGCCCAGACCTGGCCACTTTGGAGAACTGTGCAGTTCCTTCTCTATAATTCTCAGAGAAATTAATGTCATGGGTCTGGTGAACTGTCAGTTGATGTTCTATGTTTAAGTGAAATTCCTGCCATAGTTTTGGGGCTATCTAGAGTGCCACATCTGCTGCTATCCCTAAGGAGCATGGGACAGGAGAAACTCTTAGACAGGGTTGGTCCAGCATTTTGATCAGCCTCCAAGGCCTGCTGCTCCAACAGATAGGGCACTGTTGTAGGTAGTCTGGTAAGAGCTCTTAATACGAAGCAGGAGAAAATAAGGAAGGAATTTGAACGTACATTTTAAGTGCAATATGGACAAGGAAGAACAAGATTTATAAAGACAAATTAATAAAGCATAGACTCACTCAGCAAGGAAAGAAAGCAGAGTGGTCTAGTCTAGGGAGAGGGCAACGGTCTTAGGTCAGAGCCAGTGTTCCTTGGATCAAACCTCATTGCTTTAATATGAAAACAAGTAGGGAGAAGAAATAATGATTAAAGAATATCTAGTAGGGGTGATATTTGTATTGTTTAGGCTGACTAGTCAAACGGAGCAAAATTGACTTATTCTTCTAAGGTGCCAATGGCATGTGGGGCAGAACAACATACCAGCAAATCCATGGAAGTGCATGGCACTGGGTGGGAGGGCAGTGCTGCCAGCAGGCATGGGGAGAGGACACCACCTTGCTTACACATCACATACGACTGTGGTACTTTCTGCTTGTGGCAGAAATTGATATGACTTGTCCTCCCCTCTTAGCTGGGAGATGGTTCCTCACTGAGACAGCAAAGGTGGGGGCCACCCCTCCTGGGGTTGAGCTCCTGTGCAGGTAACAGCACAGTGCTGGGGCCTGATAGGGTGGTACAGCACATGGAGACACAGCATGGCAACCCCACAGTGCCCAGCACAGCCCAGCAGGCAGGCACTAACCACGCTCTGCTGTTGTCACCCAGAGCAGGGACAAGCTGCCCTTCTGGGAGAATGGGACAGGGAAGAAGGAGGCCTGGCAGAATGGCTGGCATGGCTACGACAATGAGCTCATGGACATGAGAGGCTTCTTCCTTGCCTATGGACCAGGTACAGTGCCACCATCCCCGGTATTCCACTTCCCCTGCAGCCTCATGGTCCTCACCCCTGCATCTCTGCAGCCCCTGGCACATCAGGACCCTGATGTGGCACTCTGCGACACCCAGAAATTACATATAGATGGCAGAATTTCCTCACTATGGAAGGTTTGTAGCACTGCATCTATTTTATAGCTGAATAAACAGGGCAGAGAGATGTGAAGGGATTTGGTCAGCCTCTCTCTAATGTCCCGGTGTAATTCCTCTATCTCTTTGCCCTATTTTCCTAAATTTTGGCCTAAACTTTCAATTCTATTTGAAACACACGACTTCTGGTTTTGTTGGTGGATTCAGACTCACTGCTGCAGGGCACTTTCTTTGGGAAGGTTGCAGCACAGCTCACCCACCTGTCTGATGGCAGATGTGAAGCTCCTGGTTTCACTTCATCAGGCCCTTTCAACAGGGTAGAGCACCAGGCTGCAACCACAGACAGGAGTGAAAGCAGAATGTGCAACACAATTATGTCAGGCTATTAAATCTACCAAGCCCACACAGTAAAGTAGCTCCTGTACTTAAAAATTTGGATCTTTTTTAGTTTTTAGAATAAAATTGGACCAGAAGTAAAAATAACAAATAAATTTGTTCAAAACGTTTTTGCTGACCAATGTGAATTGTATAGCATGCCACATCCCAGCCTGATGAGTAAGTCCCAGGAAAGGCAAAGGAGCCTTTGCCTCACAGCACCCCACATTTCAGGGGCTGAGCCCCAAGTTGCATGATGCCAACTCCTCTCTTCTGCCTGCAGATTTCCGATCCAACTACCGAGCGCCTCCCATCAGATCCGTGGATGTTTACAACATCATGTGCAGCCTGGCAGGAATACAGCCACTGCCCAACAATGGCTCCTGGTCCAGGGTGGAGTGCATGCTCCGAAACACAGCCCCCTTGGCACCGCTTCCCCCGCGCAGCAGCTGTGTCCTGGCGCTAGCTCTGCTCTCCCTGTTCGCCAAGCCCATCTCCCTACTGTGATCCCTGAACAATGTTAGTCAGTGTCACCAGCAGCTCCATCCTTCTCTGTTTCTTTTTTCTAAAGTTCTTCATTTGAATAATAGCTTCATTAATAGAGTGCTGTCCCCCACTCCTCCACTGTGCTCCACCAGGCGTGAATCTGACCCATCCTGCATTGACAGCAGTTGTAACATGAAGCCAGGTTTTGTGCTGCTCCAAGGACAGCCAGGGATGTTTGTGTCGCTCACCCAGATTTACAGTAATGGCAAGGAGAGCAGAATCCTGGCTGGCTATCCACAGAGTGTTCTGGTGGGTGCACATGGGGATCTCTGAGCATCAAACACATCTCACCCCAGCATCTTTCACAGAGGAGCTCACCCTGGCTCCCCATATCAAGCTCAGGAGTGGAAACCGACCTCTCTTCATCCTGATTCACTCCTTCCTCTCCAGCTCCATCAGCTGCAGGGCCCCATCTTCTCCTTACGACACCAGCCAAGCCCTGTCTGTATTGACCCATTGTTGAAAGAGCCAAGAGCTTTGCTGAGTGACCATAACGCTGAGAGAGGTGGGTCAGCAGGAGAGCAGTGAGAGCATCCTACTTCTCTCAGCTTTCCCTTCTTCATTTTCCCTAACGTGAGTACTGGCCCTGCACATATCCAGGGCCAGGCTTTCCTCATGGACCACAGCAGTGGGGAGGGCTGGGAAAGGGGACAGTGACAGAAATCCTCCACTTCAAAGCCAGTGGGAAGGCAAAAAGACATCTGGACACACAAGGGTCAGGAGAAAATACAATGAGGAAGCCTAGCATTTAACAGCCTCTCTGCTTTTCCTGGTGAAGATAGTATCATCTGCTCAGGTTTTGGTATTTTGTACCCAATTGTGTTTCTGAAGGTTTTTCAACACTGCTCTTCTACCAGCTCTTGCTCTCTATACCTCTGCCTGATGACCAGCACATTTCCCTTTATTCTGCAGCAGGGAGAGAGGTCTACACTGATGGATCTCCCACTCTCCCAGCTAATCCTAGCAATTATTTCCACTATGGGCTATCAAGCACAAAATTGTGACAGTGAAGTTAAATATCAGGAGAGGGTAAAGCTGTTAGTGGAGGTGCCTTTGGGAGTGCCCAGCGCTTTATCTGATATACCTCTGAACCAGGAGCTTTCAGCCACAAACTGCCTTTGGAAGGATTTAGGTCCCTCCCCATGTAAAACAAACCTCTAGGACTTATTATTCTTATGGATCCAGAGTCAAGCAAGATCTGGGTATGTGTGGTACAGTGCATTTAAGGGTGAATGATTACACTGTGGGGGAAAAAAAACCAAACACCAAATTAAACTTGACAAAAGACTTCTGTAATAGCTGTGAAGATTTATGTAATATGTTTTTAAAGCTCAAGTGAACCATCAAATCAATTGGGGAAAAATGGAAAAAATCATTCTTTGTTATTAGACTGTTGAGTATAAAAGGCAATTTAGTGCTTTCGAAGCATTTGCAGTAGCTGTAAAACAAGCACCTCTTGTTCAGAGTTCCCTGTTGCTCTTTAATGGACCAGGCTCAATGAAATCACTGGAGCACATTTTTAAAACAGCCAAAAAAAAAAAAAATCAGCATACAGGATAACCAAATTACCAAGTTTTGTCTGAAAATCAACAGGATAGATGCCATCAATGCCTGTTAATCTTTCCACAACCTGCCATTTTAAGTCTTACCAGCAAACAGAACCCAAGGTCTTCTTACAGAAGAAAAGTTTCTAAAGGTCTAAGGGTATATTGAGCTCCTCAGTTATACAAGCAGAAACTGGAAATAACAAATTGGGTCCATTGAGTTGTTCCACAGGTGGGCCATGACACAGAAAACCAGCACTGATCCTTGTGAGTACTTTGTGTAACCCGTTTTTGTCAGTGTCCACATGCAAATACTGAAGAGTAAATCTAATTGCAATATGATTTATTTGACCTTAATGTAAGCATTGTATGTATGGAAAAAGATTCTTGGTCTGTAAAAGGGAAATTTGATGGTAGACTTTCAAGAAGCTCATTAGCTTCAGGAGAAGTACAGCTCGTTATTTTTTGAAAACTGCATCTTTCTTCCTCAGAAATGTTGTACCTCTGAATCAGTTCATGTTCTCATTCCAAAATCAAGTGTCTTAACTCCCGCCTGTTTTTCTGTACACTATGCAATGGAAGTGGGTGTATTTTAAAACCTATTTCTGAATGATGTTTTTATACAATGACTGTGAATGAGTGAATAATTCTAAGAATGGTGTTAGAAAAAAATACATCTTTGTAAATACTGTAAGATTTTTGAAGAAAAAAAAAACCCAAAACCTTCCCCGTAACACTTTGCCTTTCTTGTCTAATTGCTGCATCAAAGTGTGATAAACAGTGTTTGAGGCTTGTGCTGATTAATTATCAGGAAGACGAATGATAACATTGTTTAGAAATGGCAAAGTTGTCAGCATGTAAATGAAGGACATTAAATGCATCACACGAGATAATGTACCTTGTATACGCAGTCCTTTTTTTCAGATGTATTTGAATGTTTTTAACCTTTTGAACATCCATCCAGGGACATGTAATTCACACTGGCCAATGGACATGACAAAACATTTGGGATGCTCTCTCCAGACCTGCTTCACCAAGTCCACTGTATTAGCACCACACCAGCTGCTTGCACAGAAATTAAGAGCATTGGCACTGGCATGAGAGTGCAGTAGGTTCAGGCTTTCCAGAGCCTCTCTTTCCCAGTGGGACATGGTGCAAATGAGACCTTGAAAACCAACACTACAGGCCTCAGGGACAAGGGGCTCTACTCCACTTTAAGCTGCACAAACCAACAATGTCCATGGAAAGACTAATTTAATAGAAATAAGTGTCCAAGCCTACTCAGTGGAATTTATCCTCTTTTCCTTACATTAACTGACAACAGAGCAGGCAGTGGACGATGGAGGAGGATCAGTGCAGGTGTGCCAATGAGTCCTTTAATTCACAGCAGGACTCCTTTGAACCAGTAGCACTGCCAAGGTCTGCTGGAGATGCTCCCCTCATTTTCCATGAACATGGCTCCTCAGAAAAGGAGGGTGCTGAGGGACTGCCTGCACAGGAATCAGTCTCAGTCAGCTCCTCATAACAGTGCCAAAAATGTGAATTTCACAGCTAAATAAGCTGAGCCTTTTTATCAATGAGCTTGGTGGCCGTGCAAATGGCATAGCTGGCCAAGGCTCAGCAGATGAGCTCTCCAGCATCCTTCAGGAGGCAGCCTGCATTGCCTGCACAGACTGCAGCCTTGCAGAGACACTTTCCCGTTGGCCCAGACACCAGCCTGCACCCTCCACAAGTACAGAGACTGCAAATAAGGGGTGAATGAGAAGATTCTGTGGTACTGGTCATCTTCCTTGTCTCCTAACTAATGCATCAAAATATATCACAGAATTACAGAATATTCTGCATTGGAAAGGGGGCCATAAAAGATCAAGTCCAGCTCCTGGCCCTTCACATGACCATCCATCCCCAAGAGTCACACCATGTGCCCAAGAGTGTTTTCCAAAATCTTCTTGCATTCTGTCAGGCTTAGTGCTGTGGCATCTGCCAGATGTTAAACCATGCACCTCGGGGGGAGGCGCAGACCAAACGAGCTCTGGGCATTGGATAGTGAAAGGCAGTGGAAAAGCTCCATGTAACATTTCCCTGCCTTCTTTTCCCTGTAGTGATGTGGCAGAGGGGGCAGGAGGCAGCAAATCCAACAGGAATTTTTAAAGAAAACATGGCTTAATGAAGGGGAAGGTTTGAAACCCTTCATTTTAACATAAGAAGTCTTTAACAGCTGTTTTGAAAGACAACTTTCACCTACACAGAATTTGTGTGTGTGTGTGTAAGTATTGAAACACGTTTAAGTAAAGGGAAGGTTCAAAAATAAGAACATTTCAGAATCAGAGTTGACTGGATGCTTTAATTCTCAAGCTTCACAGAGATGGATCATATGGATTATTTTGGTATTTCAAATACATGGAAGTCTCTGTGGATTTGCAAACCAGTATGACGTTATCCCAAATCTGTATCAATTACACCAGTTCTGCTCTGCCAGCCCAATTTCATCAGGAAACCACTGTGAGCTGTCAGCCAGCCTGCCCTGGTCTCTCCCTACCCCAGTCAGGCTTCTGTGTGAAGGCTGCCTGGGATGCAGGGAATGCTTTGCTGCAGCCACACCACTGCACGAAGGCTGCTGCCCTGGCTGGCCAGGACCTGTCATTCACAGGGCCTGCAGATACACTCCAGGGTGGAAGATACCCACCAGCAGCAGCCCTGGAACAATGTGCTCCATCAGCTTGGCCGGCTGGGATGGGCTGGGAACACGCAGTGGCAGGGCAGGGGAAAGGCCCAATGGGCCCTGGAAGTGGAGATCACAGAATCATAGAATGGGTCAGGTTGGAAAGGACCACAGTGGGTCATCTGTTCCAAGTGCCCTGCTCAAGCAGGGTCATCCTAGAGCACATGGTACAGGATTGTGTCCAGCCGGGTTGTTGAATATCTCCAGTGAGAGAGACTCCACAGCCTCTTTGGACAACCTGTTCCCATGCACAGTCAAGTGTAAAGCAGTTCCTTCTCAGGTGGAACTTCCTGTGCATCAGGTTCGGCCCATTGCCTCTTGTCCTGCTGCTCGGCACCACGAAGAAGAGCCTGGCTCTATGCTCTTGACACCCTCCCTTCGGAGACTTAATACACACCCATGAGTCTCTCAGTCGTCTCATCTCAAGGCTGAACAGGCCCGGCTCCCTCATCTTTTCATTGCAAGAGACATGTTCCAGTCCCTTGATCATCTCTGTTGCCCTCTGCTGGACCCGCTCCAGGAGCTCCATGAGCTCCTCTCATACTGAGGAGCCCACAGCGAGACACAGATTTCCTCACATGCTGCTTCTATGCCCTCGCTTGCCACTTTTTCGTGCCGAGACCCCGCGAGGCGGAGGCGACGAGGCCGCAGCTCCTCAGGGCCGGCGGGGCCTGCGGGGGAAGGGAGGAGCCCCGGGCGCCCCGCGGGCCCCGGCCCGGCCCGGCCCAGCCGCGCTCCCTGCCGGCCTACCCGCTAACTGCGGATTTGGGATAACTAATCCTTGCTTTCACTGAGGAGAGTAAGCATTGGGACTTTCCCTGCGTTCTGTGTCCCTCATCGCAACTTTTCCTCTTTCTCCCCTTTAACTCTCCCTGTTACCCTTTGCGCTGTGGCCGATTTCTCCTCACGCGGAACCCCAAACCCGCTGCTTCGGCGCAGCACTCTGAGCAAGCCTCCCACCCGCTCCTGTTCCCACAGGAGGTGGAGTGGGCGCAGCAAAACCCACCTGTGTACGCGGCCCTAAATGATCCATGACAGGAACCAGCTGAATGTAGTGCCCACTCTCAGGATTTAGGCTGAGTCTCAAGCATTTAATGGCTTTAATGTTGTCAATAAAGCCTGATCCGACTGGTGAGAAACAATACATAAAAGCAGGGAGTGGAGGGGAGCAGGGGGAGTGATGCAGCTCTTGCTCCATTACTTGTGTCCACTTGCAGCTTGGCTCGAGGTTGAATGCAGAATCCTCGGCTCAGATGTCCCAGCAGTGCCACACTGGGAACTCTGAGCTTTCATCAGCGCAGGGAAACTCTGACTAAAGCAGTCACAAGCAGCAAAGAAATGGTGAGGATGGATATGGAGAGTGGCCTGAGAGGGGGGAAATTCAGGGCCCACCTTCCACACCTGCACAGATCAGGGCTTAGCTGAGTTCTGGGAAGCTTATTGTGATGCTCCCTTGGTTGTAGCAAAAACCACATTTTAATATCAAGATTGTATCAGTCTTCAGGAGCAAGGGGCAGCGGTGCATGCATAGATGTTCCTCTGTCCCTCACCAAGGGGTGGCAGGCAGCCAGCCCCAAAATGTCAGCATTCTCTGCTGGGACCACGTGGGCATCTCCCACACAACCAGTTTTCTGTGGCTGCCAGAGTGGGCACTGACAGCTCTTGGGCAGCCTTCTGTTGTTCTCAAGAAATTAATAATACACTAAAACATTACTAGGAACTTAGCTATATTGATTGGTGAATATTCATTAAGCTTCAAAATTGGCTGGAGACACTGTCACTGCTTCTGTGCCCAGATAGAAAAAAGGGAGGCTGAGGTGGCGTGGTCTGTTGCAAAGGCTTTGGAGTGCAGGCCAGGCTTGCAGGGAATCATCCACAGTCCCTGCTGAACACCCAGCCAGCCTGCTGCTCACACTGGGCTGCCTCCATGCGAGAGCTCCTGGCCACATAAATGTATATAACTGAGCCACATGTCCTTTAGAGGCAGCTTTAGCCTTTCTTCAGCGGTCCCACGTGCTGCTCATCCTACAGTGCTGAAACAACCAGTGCAGTGGCAATCACTGTATCCCCCGTTCTGGTTAGTTTTACCCCTGCAGGACATGACTATAGCAAGTGACTCAGGAGGAGACTGCTTTTGATTTCTGAGAGGTGCCTCCCACCCTCTACATGATCCCTGAGCATAAGGAAGTTCTGACAAATTCAAAATGAATTTTTTGAAAGTGCTTATTTGCCTTCTGATGTATCCATCCATCCATCAGTAAATCTCACTCTCCCTTGATACTCTTTCCATGTACTCCATACAGGTGGAGCTTTGGGATGCAAGACTTTGTTTCCTTGCTTGCCAGGGTAGGCAGCAATGTGGTTTTCAGCTTACAACTCGTTGATTATTCACGAGGATCTGAGGGGTGGGAGGGGGGTAGATGCTGTAAGAGAGAGGGAAAGCTCCCCTTGCCCAGCCACAGAGTGATTTTCCAAGCACAGATATAACAAGGAAATATTTTTGGGCTGAAAAACTAGGATTTTAAAGCAGCCTTCCAATAGCAGCTCTGAAAGAGGACAAAAAAAAAAAAAATAAAAAAGCTTAATGTTTTCTAAGGTGGAATTGAAGCAGTTTATGAGCTGGATTATACCAACTGCTTGTTTACACTGCTGCAGGGGCTGGATGGGATTACCTGAAACATCCCCTCCTGCCTTAATCTCAAATGGTTCCTTACAAGAACACTTTTGACAAAGAAAAATAACTATTTTCCCCCCTCTAAACAGAATAAACTTGAGAGGGCACTGAGCTTTCTTTGCATTTCATACAACCTCTTTCTTCAAGAACAAATGGGATGAACAAACCCGAGTCCTACGGACAAGAAGATATTTAATATCCATTATGTGGGGAGCTTTCCAGCAGAAGACAGACTCTGTTTATGGAGAAATAGCTGAATGAAGCCTGTAAAGGCCTAGTAATTAGTCACACACTTGCAGAAATACAACACGCACAGAGAAGCTGAATTTTAAATGCTTGCTGCTCCAGTTTGGACAGTGACAAATTAAGGCCTCCGTAAAAGCAGGTGTGGCTCTTGAAGAAGCCCTCTGAGGGCAATTAAAAATGGGAAACCAGCTGGTAATTGTGCAGATGTCACAGCTAGAGCAGCTCAGGAAATGAACAAAAAGGAGGATGGAGGAATAAATGGTGCAGGAGCTGAGGCAATAGAAACAGGACTTGCTCTCCATAGGGGGTTGCTCCATGGCAGGTGAAGTGCCTCATCGTATGGGATGGGCAAAGTGGTGACAGCCACGTCTCCATTGCCCTGGAGAGCTGCTGTACACAGGCTCCAAAGGAAGCCCTCACTGAAGGACCCCAAAAACCAGAGGAGCTGCTGCTCCTTGTGTCACACAGCGTTCCCTGGTGCCCAGGGCACAGCTGCATTCAGGGATGTCTGAAGCAGATGGCCTGGGCATCTCTGAAATTGTTGTGGTACCCTGTAAGGGAAAAGGCAAGGAGTGAGATCAAGGGTGGATTTTCTCAAATCGGCTCCAATGAACTCCAATCCAACAGGCAATATCCAGCCAGGTTTCACATACCATGCTTCATTGTTCCTGCTCAGTTCATTGTCTTCACAGTGTTCACTGTTCTGAATCAGTCAAGAAAATAGAAATTTTCCCCATTGAAAATACATTAAATAATTCAGATTGACAGATTATGAAGAATTTGTAATTTTCCATCAGGGTTACCATTTAGGAAGTGTGAGCAGCATTATAAATAGTGCCATGAAAACAAACTATGAATCAGTACAAGCCAGAGCTCCTCGTCCCATTTGGAAAAGGATGTCCCCATGAGAAATCACAATTTCTCAGTGCTATACCTCACACATTTACTCCTACCCTGCCTCTCTGCATACACTCAGTGTGTGTAAGGTATCCCTGGGACAGAATTTTGTAGAATTTACCTTCTACCAAAGTGCAGGCTGAGGGACTGTTCCCACCACTCTGTTCTACTAAAGTAATTTGTCAATACAAATCTCTTTCTTGTTGTGAATTATATGGACTATTTCTCAGAAAAATCTGTCAGCACAAATTGCTATAGATTACTATTTTTGCTGTTTTCCCCCCTTGTCCATAGGAAACATTAGGGTTTGGCATCCTTCCAAGAAGCTGAGCAAAACAGCTTCATTTGAGACTGCTGATAAAATGGCAGAGTGGACAAGGTCTTTACCAGTTCCAACCTCTAAATACAAAGGTATCTAGTGAAGAGCTGCTTGGTCACTTGCCTGTCTCTGTGAAGCTGAGTATTTAAGCCACTTCTCTCTTGGAACAGAATCTTGATTTTGTTGGCCCTATTTCCAGCATAGTGTTGAAGCATGGGAAATTTTCTGTGTAAAAGGAGCTCTATTTCTCTGTTCTCCTCCACCACTAGCCCTGCTGCTTGTCATCAGTGTGATCATGACAGTTCTAACAGAGCCATCCTAGCCAGAATGCCAAATAACAAGGCAGGTGGGCAGCTTCACTGTGGGAACTAGCCATCCACAATACCTCTGTACCTGGGCACAGGTAGTCATTGCAGCACAGAGACCCTCTTTGGACTAACAGTTTTCATATGATAAGCACATCCTAAGAATGAATAAACTATTTTATAACAAGCTCAGCATCCAGGGTCTCAGCCAGGGATGAGGGCCCCAGCTGGCCAGGAACAAACTCAGCCTCAAAAATCAGTCCTTTCCAAAAATCCTGCAAGGCTGGGAAAAAGGAGGCAACCAGAAAGAGCCAGGAACACAGCCTGAGGCTGTACTGAGCACACAAACAACAGCCACAGAGAGAAGACAGTCTGTGTCAGGGCTTTTCCTCTGTTTGAAGGGACCAGAGTGGCCTAATTTGGAACTGGCAGTAGGTAACCAAAGAGAAGATGTAAGATGAATCTTATATAATGATCTGAACGTGTTCTGCATCCCCCCTTCCAGTTCCCTATGACAATCATAGCTAGAAATGGAGAAGCTTCCAAGTGATGTTTAAAAGGTTTCATATACCAGTGTGGCAGAGAGAGCCAAGAGCAAAACTTCCATGCCTCCAAGAAGAGACAAGAGGAGAAAAAATTGCTCGGTGCTCACATCTCCCTCCTGTAATCTGTTGTGTCTGGCGAATGCTGCCACGTGCAAACATCTGGGATGCATCACAGACCTCCTCCTGCTGGAGACAGGAGATGGTTTTTTGGACACAAAATAAGCTTGGAGGCACTCTGGTGTTTTTGCAAGGGAACAGACTGGAAGCTATTGCATGTATGATAAGAACGGGAGGAGAAAAAGGAGAAGGTTTTATTCTAAGACAAATATGGGTGCCTTGAGAGTGATGAAAACCTTCAGGGGCAGAAACCTCCTGTGCACAGGGAGGGGGAAAGCTGACGGGTTGAGACAAGCAATTATGGCTTGTGTTTTAGGGAGCTGCCTGAGCCTGATTTATTTACAAATAAAACACTGTGGTTAGAAGAAAGAACGACATTCTTGATAAGTAAGTGGGGAGGTGAAGATGGGACACTAGTACAGCCCATGGTGCCAGGGAGGGCTCTGGGGGGCTGCCAGCCTGCCAGGTGCAGGAGCCAAAGGATAGCAGAACAATAAAGGTGAGGAGCTTTTTGGATTTCCTTTTCTACTTTGTGGGCTGGACATGTCCTCCCCCTTCATGGGGCAAGGCAAATAATACCTCTGTGGACACAACACCTCTGTTTCTCAGGCTGGTCACAGTGCATTGGTAGCCTTGTGCACTTGTACCATGATGGAAAAAGTGACTCCTCACCCTCTCCTCCTTGTGGTGCCTCCCCTGATATTTCTGCCACAGATTTCATCTGACCTCTGCCTCAACCCAGAGTTCCCTGGGAATTTTCAGCACTCCTTTAGAAGAAAAGAAAAAAACATGCTGCATTGTCTAGATTTAAAAAAAAAAAAAAAAAATTAAAAAAAAAAAAAAGGTGGTTACTGTTTTACTGAGAAGCTCTGCCAGGGTCATGCTTTAGGTGAGGGTTACAAGTACCTGAAAGTCATCAGCTTGTGTCCTGCAGAAGCACATTAAACTGCAGCAGCTGGACGCTAAATAGGACTTCTCTGGCAGGTTCATTTTGGGCCCAAGCCAGAGGCTTGCACTACACTGTATAGAGAAGAGCCTCTCCCTCAGCACAGCCCTCCCATAATGGGGGTGAGTGGCAAGCAAAGGGCTGGGGCCCCACAGCTCTTCAGGGAGGAAGCTGAGACTGGAGATTTAGTTCAAGGCTGTTGAGCACCGGCTGCAGGGAACAGCAGTGCAGAGGCAGCAGGGGGCTGCGGAGGCAGGGACGGCTCTCACCTGCCATAGCCAGAAAGTCAAATGCCCCTCTCTGCTGTCCTTGTCCCTGTCACTGCTCACAATTCTAAGGCACACCAAGCCCAGAGGTTTGGACTTCTCAGTCCTCAAGTTTGCAGGCTTGATGGTTGCTTCTGGCAATCATTGCCCAGTGGAACGCGTGTAGCGTGTGCATGGTGGACACACAGCGAGAGCAGGCTCCAGGTACGTGGGTCACGGGATGGGGTTTGCATTCAAACCCCTCCAGTGCATAAGCTGCCCTTTAAGGTTAATTACCTAGGTCCTCATTTTCCCCAAAACTAGCTAGTAGGATCCAAAAGGGCTGCAGTGCTCTGGCTGTGCTCCTGTTGTGCATCCTCTGGTACAGAAGTTTCATCAGCAAGCAGTGCAGCCCATCAGTGCTGAGACTGACTGCACAGAGCGAGGGCAATCAGGACAGCCCTTGCTGGAGCACAGTCCTGCTTGCAGCGAGTGCCAGTGCTGCTGTACCTTCAAACTTCTGCATGAGGAAAGCCTACATCCATGGGAGAAGCCGCTGACCCCTGCCTGTCCTCTCACTACTGGTGCAGCACTGAACACACTGGAAGCTGCTACTTTTGCAGCTTCCTGGCAGTGACCCTTTGGCACTTACTAGGCAACTGACCTAGTGTTACCAGCAACAAGCAGCAGGACAAGAGGAGAGGGATGGAGAGAACTGAAAACAAAAGGCTTCAGGTTTCCCTAAGCAAGCAAGCAAGCAAGCAAGCAAGCAAGCAAGCAAGCAAGCAAGGTACATAACTATTTCAGTGTGTGCACAGCCCTGCTGGTAAATTTATTTACTGTGTTTGCTTACTTTCACATAGCTGGCAGAACAGGGTTAGGTTGCACGTGCTTATTAGGATGAGAGATAAGAAAAAAGATGTTAAAAAAAAAAAGTACTTGGGATTTCCCGTTCCCTGTCCCCATTCATCACTTCTGTGACAGCTGGGCTAAAAATACTTTGCTAAACATGAGGACCTACAGGCATAGAAGGAAGTTGCTTATAAATGCAAGCTCAGCCCTCTCCACACAAAACCACAGGCAGTTATCAAAGTCCCAGTATCACTGATTGCTACAAAATCTTTCTCTCTTCAAGTATCAGCTACAGGGAACGGGAGTGTCAGAGCCATGGGCTCCCTCCCTGCAGTTCAGGAAAGGCTGGTAAGTAGAGGCCATTTTCCTCATATCCATTCTGTGAAGCACAGCGGGATAAATTGCTTTTCTAAGCATTTACCTGAGGCCTTGTTTGGTGCCCTGAGGAACACAAATGCAACCTGTTGTTCCAGTGCTGTTTAGGGTTTTATGTCTTCTCTTGGAATCCTCAAAGCACAGAGATGCTGGACAGAAAAGCCATAGTCTTTAAAGACTATGTTTTTTTTAAAGACATAGTCTTTAAAAAAAACAGGAGCAGCAGTCAAAGGCAGGAAGAGAACAGAAAAGACTAAAAAGCAGGGGTGTATTTACATTCCTAAACATTTTTTAAATGAAAAGCCTGCAACAGCATGGCTTGAACGGAGGTGCTGACAGGAGCACCTATCCTGAAGCAGCTGACCACCTTTTGTTCCCTAAGGTCTTTCTGATGAACAAGAAGTGAAAAAGGGAAAGTAATAGAAAAGTGGGGAAAGACACTATAGGATTAGGATGACATTTTGAGAGGAGAGGATGAAAAATGGGCCAGAAGACATCTTGTGTCAAGTAACATGAAGGAAAAAAAACCAACCTGAAGGAGAATGTGTCAAAATGAAGCAGAAGACAAAGGCATTCGATAGAAGGACATAACAGAAAGTAAGTTGTGAGGAAAACAACAGACTAAAGAAACAGTTGAGAGGCTGATGGAGAAAAAACCTGGAGAGAAGATCTTTCAAAAAAGTTATCTTATAGATGTAAGATATCTGTAGATACAGAGGGATGGAAATCTACTCAGTGCTCTCAGCAGAAAGGCATGACCAAACAGCAAGAGAGTTGCTTCTTCAGACAAGCAACAGCCCTAGCCATTTTCAGCATGTTATAGGCCATGTTCCACTAAAAAGGTGTCACTTGGTCAAGATCTTCAGTTTACCTGTCTGCAGACTAATTATAAAGAGAATTCAAGCCAGGCTTCCAAGCAAGTTTTAAAGTGCAAGGTATGATGACTTTGGATAACAGTAGTTTCTTGCTAGGTAATTAATGATTAGCCTAATTTATCATCTAAAATACAAGCACACCATAAGGACAGAAACAGAAACAAACCTCTCTGGGAGGGGGAAACAGTGCTTGCAAACTTCTCCAATAATACTGAAAAAGCATTGAAAGTCTGATTCTACCAACATCCAAAACTGACTTGGACTGTGTAAAACATTAGGTCAGTGCTGGCATAAAGCCCTAACCAAACTCTGGCTTTGGCTTTTTTCCCTCCCTCTAATTCAAAATGCATAATTTCATGGAGATGGATTACAATGGAAGCATATGGATGAAGGGGAATGGGCAAAGACTAGAAATAGCATGGTAGTAGTATGTGCCACCAGTAGGTGACAAGCCAAGGTGCTTAGGACAGCAGCTATTTCCCAGAGATGCTGCTTTGGTTTTTTATCTTGTAAATGTAAATACTCATAGCTGACCTTGGCAAACAGCAGTTCTCATTGCACACTCTGGCAAATCTCCTGGACCCTAAACTTTCTCAAAACCTTCTTCCAGGTGGAGGTAGAGGAAAATGTAGTTGGAAAATGGCATTTGCATGTTACGTTGTCCATGTGGGCCTTTCCAATGAGCCGCTATCAGTTTTTTTGAAGAACGAAAAAAACTCCTTGCTAGAACCCTTTCTCTTGGGTGTATGCACCAGGTTCTCCCTTGCCTCATGAGGATGGAGAGGAGAGGAAAAGAGGGACCTGCCACCTGTTGCTCTTGGCATCAGGATGTCTGAATGGACTTCTCATTTCCTGGAGCTTGGGTGCACCTCTGTTGGGCACTCACGGATTCCGTGAAGACCACACTCCCCCGGCAGCTGTCAACTTCACATCCAGTCCAAACCAGACAAAATGGGTGTATTTTCTCCCTTGCACTCTTACTTAATGGCCCAAAGAGCTTTTATAAAGCATAGGGGAACACAGCAAGTCGTTATGATGTTTGTTTTTCTGAGGTTTCTGGTTTGCTGTGCAAGGCTTCCTAAGTGAAGGAGAGAAACAGTGTGTTAAACAAAAATGAAAGTATATTCTCTAAAAACCACCGATGAGTGCAAAGAATCCACTTAGAACATATAACCAAATGTTATTTAATATCTTAAAAAGTAACACAATCCAAAATGGATATTTCACACAACACTACATAAACAACATGAACACAATATTACCATATGGAGGGACTTTCAAATATAGACTTACAAAAATCCCTGTCCTTTTTTTTCCTTTAAATTATTATACTAAGCATGACAAGTAATCATCATTTACAATATGGTACACTGACACAATAAAAACCATGTTACAAATGTGCTGTTATAAATCAGTAACGTTAGGGAAGACATTTCATGAACTGCAATTATTTCATATGAAATACTATACAATATAAACAGAACATCCATCTTGGATGACCTTTACAGCAACCAGAGACCAAGTAATTTTTAAATTTTTTTTCAGTGCAAACACATTTATACAAGGCAGTCTTGGCTGCAAAACTCCCTTCTAACATACAGTAAGTCCCACTTGCATTTATTAACTCATTTAAACCTAATGCAACAGCCACATTCAGTCACTCACAGAAAATTACCTGCAGAATTATGATCCCTTTAAACTTAAAACCTCCTCCACATATAAAAGTAACATCTGTGCCAATTACTCCAAGGGCCCTTTCATACTTCTGGGTGGGTATCCTTTGGGTGGCTCTAACCGCTATCCAAGAGGAGGGAGCGCAGCGCATGGAAAAGCACCCATGCGAGGTGGGGCACGCGTGGCGGCTGTCCCGGCATCCCGGCTGGGCGTTTCAGCAGGGAGTCAGCCCAGGCTGCCCCTCCGGAGCCAGTGGCCTCTGCTCCTTCTCTGCATTTAGCGTCTCGGGGCGGGGGAGGAACACGGAAACCCTCAGCTCAGACCTGAGCTTCAATGGAGTTAACGACCCATTCCCAACTCTCAGATCCGCGGAGATCGGGGGAGTGACACCAGATTTGCACTCGCGCAACTGAAACCAACGTTTAGAGCGCCGCTATAGAAGAAGTGTGATAGTCCCGTTTGCTTCTAGCACCAGCTCGGCTTTTGTTGGGTCCACTGCATGTGGCTCATGCAGTAACGATGCACTTTACTTATGCTGCGGGGAACATTTTAGATATATACCCTTCTTTGTTTAAAGAATTTTGTAAAAAATAGAACTTTTCTCTCTAATACTGTACAGTTTTCTTCAGAAGAGCAAAGAGAATTGTAAACTGTGGGTGTGACACCAGATTAGGAGTGTTACTTGCTTTCTCAGCACAAGAATTTGAACACTTGTGTTGGGAAAAGCATTGCAAAATGTATTTGAAAAACAAATTTTTAATTAGCGTAACTGTTTCTAAAACCACTGCTGCCAGTATTTGTACGACCGCAAACTTGATTTTGGAACTGCTACTCCAAAAGTGTCTGCAGGGCTGTAAAGAAGTTTCTTACTTAAACAAACTGAATGCATCAAAATAATAATTTTGGAGTATAAACATAAAATACTTTGGTTAACTATCAAACCTGCTACAGTAACTTTAAGTAAGCAATTAGTTAATAAATTAGCCTGCAGACACTCAGCCTTTGCTTTTTCCAGGTAGGGTCAGTGAACTCTGCCTACCTCACAAGGCAAGCACTTCGAGGCCCTCAGGCAAGAAGGTGTGATTTAAGTGCAAAGTATTATCTGTGTTCATGATGGCCTCTGAATACTGGTTTGCTTGTACCCTTTTCCAAAAACGACTATTGCTGGCAAGCACTTAGGCCACGGTTTTCATTAAAATATTTGTTTTCCAATACATTTTTCCTTTTTAAAGTTGAGTGGACGTTGTTTCGCATATAACAGTCATTTTACAGTGGTGCAGGGAGTCAAATGGCTAATGATTTCTTCTAAATTTTAACTGAAATACTTAAAATGGCAAAATCAGCTCAACTGATGATTGTATATTAATTTGTATCAGGATAATGGTACTAGGTTTGCTGAAAGGAGTTCATAAATCGGGATTTGTATATAATGTGATCTGCTTAGGTTCAACTGCCACTTTCTTCCTTTGGTTTTTGGAAAAATCGTTCTTTCTTCCCTCTTGAAAGGTGGCTTGTTGCAGCTGGCTATTTTTCAAAAGCCAGCTTAATTTTTCTTGGAAACTTGCCCACGTTCTTTGAACAATAGGCACATACCTCAAGTAGGGACCCTAATACTGCTCCCAGCAAAGTCAATTAAAGGCTGTTGGTAATTTCTATAGGAGCAAATGTTTTAGATGCACACAATCTAGAGACCAGAGTGCGTATCATTAAAGGAAGAGCTGGTTTAACACCCTTGCCAGTTCAGAGAAACCACGACGTACTAATGTTGACAAAGATGGAGGCAGAATAGGGCCCAAAGTATATGAAGGCTGCCAAGAAAATACCCAGAGTGTCTTCTGTTAAACCCTAAACTGTCAATCATATTTCACAGACTGTAGATGTTTCTTATTTGCTAAATTACAAATACATTTTCAAGTTCTACCAGGCAGAAATTTTAGCAGTAACTTGGGAGAGGATGGAAGGTTTCAGCCTCCCTTTCACTTTTATCCCAATTATGCAGCCTTGTCAAAGTCTTTAAGTGACTCATCTGAAAGCCATCTTTTTAACATTGTAGAAGAAAATTGTGGCAATGGAAACATGATGACTTCATACACAAGCTTTGACACACAAGAGAACGCCATGACCTAATGCTTCAAAGTTTCTAACCTTGCTTTGTACAATACACT
The DNA here is from genome assembly GCA_013398175.1 of Climacteris rufus. Classification (NCBI taxonomy): domain Eukaryota; kingdom Metazoa; phylum Chordata; class Aves; order Passeriformes; family Climacteridae; genus Climacteris; species Climacteris rufus. The sequence goes on along the minus strand of VZRZ01002180.1, from coordinate 645,072 downwards.
TTTCATGTTGCTGCATTTCATCAAATTCATGGAGGTAGTTATATGTGTAAAAAAAATTACCATAAAAGTAACATGTTGTATTATAATAATACATATCAAGTGTGCAAAATGCCGACAGATTTGTGTTGACCCTTTACAGTTGAACACAACACAGATTCAACCTAATCTAACTCTGTAAACCTTTAAATTGATACATTAGAAGAATGATAGATAAGCAACCACATAATACAAGGCTATGATTTCATCAAAGGATTAGGGTGACATAAAGCACTCAAGCTCCACTCTCGTGGTTTTGTTACCAGAACCTCAAGATGGAATTTCCTTATTTTCCATTGTTGATTTTAAAAGGAAAAAAAAAAATCAAGATTAGAACGTTTCTATTTGAAACTTCTGTTTACATTCCATATTCCAAGAGTCACATTAATATTGGTACAATGCCATGTCAACATTAATATGACATTTATGTTGTCTGCTGGTCTCTGGGAACTTCAGGAAATAACATACTATACAGTTTATAGGTATGTACTATCACATTTTGTTGGAATTATGTCTTCTGTACAACCAGCTGCCTGCACAAATTCTGACAATTATTTCCCCAAAGGTGAAACCTGTTTCTGCTCTTCACATTTTAATACTGCTGTTAGTACTTCAGATCATCACTGTAATTTTTTTTTATCATTTCGACATTTTTATTTACTGAATTGATACATACTACTGATGTCAGAGCTCGTCTCAGAAACAAAATCACAGTCAGCCACTGCATAGTATATGACAATTCCCCACAAAAACTCTGACTCTACAGTTCGCATGGAATAAGTACGGCTGGAGTTACATATTGAATAATAAGATGCATCATGCAAAGCATTATATGGTAATTAGAGCACATCTTGGAAGGTATGATAAGGCAGAAGGCTAAAGGCCAAGTGACTTTGATAACCAACCAAAAGCACAATAATTTCCTTTATGTGCACTGAAAGGTCTTATTGCTCCTATGAAATGGAAATTATACACTGAAATCAATGAAAACAGACCTGTGCATTGACCGGGTGTTCTTGACAGAACTGGAAACTGATTGTGTCCAGAGTCAGAAAGCTGTTTTGTAAGTAAATGAACTATATCCAATGGTGTAACATAAGGCTGAATCTTCAGTAACGATTTCTGATGACAATAGAGAACATAAGTGAAGCTCAAATGACTTTGTATCCAGAGTAACAAATGTCACCAGAACCTGATGAAAATACTCGGTTTTAATATGTACAGTTGAGTTTCATACCTGTGTACTACAAGAGCTAGACAGGGTAAACGTCTCTTTTCTATGAAGCAATTTGGGCTGTTGCACATTTTAGTATCTTTGTTAGTCTTCCACCAATTTCTCTGTTTTGATAAAAAAAAGTCAGTTTGTTGCACTACCAGGTTGCATGAGTAACAGAGCAGAATGTGACCCTATACCTAAACTTACTCTTGGAGTTTAACTATCTGTAGAATTTACTCTGCAGTAATTAGCATAGTACTAATTACATTGGAGTAACAGTTTAGGGAGAGTAATTAGGATGTACTGTGCCTACAGGACTCAGATTTCTACTGCAAACCAAGTGGACACATTGAATTTCTAGAAACCAGACACGTCCATAAAATGCTAAATTGCAAATAACATCCACTGAATAAAAAGGCCAGAAGTTTATAATTCTCTAAATTTTGTTCTCTGATAATCATTACACTGTATGCTATTTTTAATAGCCTAATTTAGGCACTCTATTTAATAAGCTACATAAAATAGATTTATGTCCTTCCACTAGAAAGAAATCAATTCTTCAGGCCATACTTGTCATTTATATCATAAAGGATATTTTTGTTCCAAGAAATTAGTTATCCTGATTCCTATATTAATGGCAAGTTGCAATACCAGAAGTGACACAAGAATTAGATTATCTTTTTAAAATATGTGAATTATACTGAAGACATTTAATATATTTTGTGTCACTCCACATTGTGGCTCCATGACAGTTACATCTTTCCCTGCCCTCCCCGCTCCCCCCTCTATGCAAAGGCCCACCTCCTCACTGGTGACTATGGAAGGTCAAGTAGCAAGTCTCATTAAATAAACATCTCTCATACTTCTGAAACAAAAGGAGGAGCCGCCTCCCTTCCCACCCTCCATACCTAGGAAAAAGCAAATCAAAACAAACCCCAAATCTCCTTTTACTTGCTTAACCAGGTATTAGTAAAATTGTGTCACAAAAATGCACAGTGAAAATGACTGATTAGTATCAATAATTCACATATAGAGCTGAGGTCATCACTTGTCATGTTTGGCATTGTTTCTCCTCATGGTGATCCTGGCTGGTTACTTTCAGCAGTGGCTCAGTTTTTGAAGTAAAAAATTATCAACTCTGCAGCAGAGTTTAGCCTCTGACCGGGGCATCACACATCTGTGGCATTTTTTAAATGAAGTTGGCAACTGCATGGACATTGAAAATGCAGATTACACTTACAGTGTCTAGACTTTCATATATGTGCTCAGTTACAATTAAGTGAAGCAAAAAGTGTACATATTATCCCTACTGCTATTCTGTTGCTACAGAGCCGCAAATGTGAAAAGCAATACCTTGAAATAAAGATTTCTTTGTTGCCCCTAGTCTACATAGCAGCACAGTTTAAGTAAACACTAAAACTGTGGTTGAGATGCTTGTTTTACTTTTCCCCAAAGATGTAAACATCAGTCCCAGTGTCGTAAACTTTGCTGTATAGGATGAGACAGATGATCTGAGGCAGGATGACTATCAGACACTAGTGACAGAAGCTTGCAGGCAGTTACCAGGTTTCTGCAGTTTCTCAGCTTCACTTGTGGGTGGATCTGCAGTGGCTCGGAAGTTGAACGTTGGGCCTGCGCCACCGTGCGCAGGGCTCAGAGCGGGGTTCTGACGTCTGTTGCTTTCAACAATACTTGAAGTGTTGGATGCCAGGCTCTCACGAGTGCTGGAATGGAAAAGAAATATATATATACACACTCATTTATGACATGCCTATGTATCTATTGACCAGACAGGAAAGGAGAACAGAGTGTTTTATAATAGGTTTCCTGTGTTTGTATGTAATGGCACATCAATGAATCATCTCATTTTGACAGTACACATATGTTCCCCCAAAACGTGTCCCAGAGGTGCTCAGCAGTCGTCATACTATAACACAGGTACAGCACTAAGCACAGCTGAAGCTGTCACACAAACTGTAAGCTGAACCAGTATCAGGCATCTGGATTTTTCACCCAGGGAAATAGCTTCCATCTTGCACTTGGAACATGCTAATTTTCTTCCCTGACTGGTGCATTTTTGTACAAAGTAGCTTCATCAAATCAGGCCGGTGACTAGGCAGAGCTAGGACAGCAATCATGTAACACAGCATCCTTGTCTCCTCTTCTACCTATGTCTTTGTACACAAAATATTAAATAAAAGTTTCACTTTCCATTAAACTTACAATGCTTCCAAACACAACATTTCTATTTTGCTTTGCAGCTGAGATGATTGCAACTTACCAAGACACTGGGAAATCCTAACTGCCTGGTCTGTGATCTTGCCCTGAAAAACAACTAGTGCTGCTATTTCATTCAGAAAATGGACAATGTTCCTTTAGTTCTAACATATCATTTAACCACAGGAGTGACAGGACACTAAGCACTTTTAAAGATTAAGCCTTTTAATGATACATCTAATTAAGAATGCAGAGATGCCTGTATTTTAGTCTACAGCTTTTAAAAAACTCAGCCATGACATGCTAGGGCTAGTCTTACCAGTACTACCCTTTTTGTTCTCTTTATACTATTTAATAATTTTTGATCTCCAAATAAGGTGTGCCTGTTCAGAAACAGATTTGCTTTCAAACAGCCATGTGGCCCCCTGGTTATGTCTCCTTCCCCTGTATCCCTACTTTTTTGTAAAATGACATCACCACTTGCTATGGAGATGTTTACAGAATACATGTAGAGGACTGAATGCAGTTGTTAAGTAAGCACTGGAAACGAAAATACTAATTACAAGAGTTTCATAGTCAGTTTAAAGTCAACCTAAATTTACCTGCTACTGAAAGGGGCAGCTCTTGCCTGCCTTGTGTGGACCTGACCCTGCCACATGTTTCTGCTGCTTCCCTGACTAAGCCTTGCAGCCAGCCAGATCAGGGATCGCTCTCAGTTAAATACTAGCCCTAAGAAAAAAAAAAAAAAAGATTAGTGCTAGCATCAGGGGAAGAGTAGGAATGCACACCTTTGGATGTGGCAGGGGAGAAACGTGTCAGTGCCTGGCATAGGGGAAGGAAGAAACACTTTGCCTAGTTGTAGGGCAGATTTAAATCATCCTAAACTGACTGAATCTGGAAAATCAATGAGGCTTTTAGGAAAACCTTAATCGATCTTTTAAATTGGTCAAAATAGTACTGATAATTTTCTGCCAATGATTGTCTTATTGTCCACAGTTCCAAAGAGCTATGATGGGTGACACACATAGTAAATTATTTCTGTGAGCTGCAATGACATATGGTGCACTTTTCTTGCTCATTTCTTGATTCCTCTCCCTCTGGTTTTTAATGAAAATAGATTCAAATCTATATGTTTTCAGGGGTTATTTAGTATTGTATTATTCTTTACAGGACCACCAATTCCAGATCTTCAAACATTTTCAACACTGGTATTACAAACTGACCATTACAACATGTATGCAAAAAAACTGCACTGAAAATTCTGCCTACAGAGTAATGCCAAAATTAGCTTTCTTTAGGTGACAAAGGAGCAACAGTATTATATAAGTTCTAAAAATAAAGGAATAAAATTAATCTTGACAGCTAACATTTACTATATATAACTTGCATAAAAGCAATGCACAAAATATTGTGAGGCTTTTTTCTCCGTGGTGATTGATATGTTCACACATTTCGCACACAAATACTGTGGAAGTCAAATGACCACTGCAAATCTCTTTAACTACATCCATTCTTTTCTAAATTTTTTTACTGTCCTTTTTTCAATTTGTCACACTTTAAAAATTCATTTTTTCTTTTATAGTGTGAAACTCGTAATTTTGATTCCCCAAACAACATTGCAACTTCAGTTTGAATGGAAAGATACCACCCCACCTGAGGAAGCAGAGTTACATCATCAGTGCAGGCCAGAAGAAAACACCTGAGGAACATCACTATATGCACAACCTGTTGTTAGACTCTTCCCCAGGTATCTGCTAAAGGACCCTGTCAGACCTAGGTGAATCTTACCAGGTGGATGCTGGAAGGCTCTTTTGTATTTCCTGGAAAAGGGCTGTGGAGTACATTTTTTTATTATAAGGTAGGTTAATAATAAGAGCATGGTACTTTTAGCCAAAGGGCTGAATTCACCCTCAGCTGAATTTATTTTTATAGACTTATACCAAGGAGTGACCAAAACTCAGCCAAATTTAATAATCAAATTTAATCATTTTGATGCAAAACTCATGAAAAAGGGTTTGAAATACTGAGACTATATGCTGGTCTCATGAAACAAAATACCCTACAGGATGTTTTGTTTGTTTTTAAGCTTACTTTACGTGGCTTTGCTAAAAAATTGTATTTGTTAGTAAGTAGAGTAAACTTTAAAGAAAGGATGTGTGGAACACAAACATTACTGAAAGCTGTTCATCTGTTTCCCTTTTGATTTAAACAAAGTGGTATAGCAGCACTAAATCCAGTATGCTCACCACATCCTGTTCTCTTGCTAGCTAAGTTTAACATAAACGGAAATTTTAGCTTTTGTGTAAATAATAAGGGGAGAAAATGTCTACCTTTGCTTTAATCAGAAGCACAAGTTTGGTTTTCAGCTAGCATACAAAACAGTAGTCCAAGAACTGGTTTTTAATCCTGTCAATATCCTGTCCTGGAGGTGACTCTCCTCCTCTACAGAGTAAGACAGGCTGAGCAAGAAGCAAACAGCACAACATACCTCCCCACAAAAACTGATTGCAAGTATAGCACTTCAACTAAAGGAAGAGACTACATTTAAAAAAGAACAGTGCAAACAGTTTTATACAACAGTTCTACGTGAGAAAGATGTCAGGCAGAACAATCAATAACACAAACAAATTCAAAACCTTCTCAGGTTTCCTTTTCAGGGTGGACTCAGTCTAAGTGGTATGAGTTACTCAAATTGCTTTTCCAATTTTTTACTCAGAAAAACTATACATTTGCTAAAAGCCTGCTCTACTTTGATGCATCACTGCAAGCTGCACCAGGCTCACTAAATGGTGTCTTGTCATTAACATCAATTGTAACCATCAAATCCAAAGGAATTTCTTCCAGAGTGACAGACCTTCAACTTAAAATGACATTTAGGCCTGTGTAGAAACAGGAAATCCTTCACATGCCTTTCTGAAAGCCTTTGCTATGGATGTTAAAAAAATATGTACTTCTGAGGAATAAGAACATCACTTACAGGGGCAAATTAAAAGAGCAACCAAAAAACCAAACAAAAACCTTTTTTTTAACCAAACACGAGTTCATTCTTGGAGGTTTTATTTTTAAACACAGGCAATAAATAATTTAAGCTTAAGTAAGACACTATAAGAGAACTACTATTGTAAATTATTTCTGTGTTCTTAGAGTCATTGTTCTAAACTCTGATGAGCTGCTATCCAGGCCAAACAAGACTGGTCAAGCTCCATTCCATCAAGGACCTAGGACCGCCAAAGGTCAGACAGACAAAGAAGAAGGTTTGAGTAAAGGATTCTTAACCTGGAAATGAACTCGTGAAATCTCCAGAGCAGAGAACACACCAACAACTCTCTCTTCCCCACACTTGTAAGATTTCTAGCACAGTGAGACTTCCATGATATCTGAAATCGCTGGAATAGAAATTACTAACCAGCACCACCACTGGCAAACATCTGGACTCTTTTCCAAAGTATCCTTGACAAGGCACCTCACTCTCAGCAGTGTTAAGTCACCTCTGGACTTCAAATATCCTGAGCATTTTTAACTTGTAGGGGGAGTGGCTGTTCCAGTCTCACCAGTTTGGAATGGTTACTAGATACAAAATTTTTGAAGAAAACAAACAAGAAAGCCCAAACACAAAACAACTTCTTT